>JAQSVH010000009.1:2226003-2237737 GCA_029448705.1 Adansonia digitata
AACAATTTAAAAGCCGAATAAACTATAGAACAAATTTTCATGGTAGCGGGGTAGGAGGTGCAGCAGCCAACTTGGCTTTCAAATCAACGCGTGGTGCCCCACAAAAAATGTAAAATGTGATATAAGACAAAAGAAAAAATATTAATTAAATATACAAAAATATTATTATTAGTTTTTATTTAATTATAATATTATGATAGATATTAAATTTATTTTTTATGTTAAGAAAAAAAATTCTTATTTCTAAACATATTTGAATGTATAATCAAACATTTAATCTGCATCATTTGTCACTAGAAACAACTCTAATCGATTATATTTTTTTATATCGATACAAAAAATAATTGTTTACTGATTATATATGACTGTGAAACCTAAACAAAGTTAATATAAGATTGTAAAATAAATTACTTGGTCTTGTATGTATTCATATTTGAAGAAAAATAAAAAAAAGTGATAAAAAATAGTAAAGCTTACCAAACAAATAGTTTTATCTCAGATAGCAGCTTGTGATTTTGCAGTGATTTGCTGATGACCCAACCAAAAGTAGTTTTTTAAAGGTAGTAGCTTTCTCTAATTATAGGCGGCATAGGATTTCAAAATGAACAAATAGAACCTTAAATGTTGGTGCTAAACATCAGAAGTAATGTAACGTAAATTCACTTGAGAATTAATTTAAACACGTAACAATTTTATGTTAAAGGGCACAAGTGAGGGGCACAAATAACGGGTAGTGGAATTTTGTTCATAAATATAGTTAAAATTATTTTATATACTGTAAATGAAATTTTAAGATTTCATAAGCAGTGTTAAGATGATAATATATATTCGATAAATACAATAAAATTAATTACAATTAAAAGTAAAATATGTGAAAAATTTATAATTAAAAAATTTTTCTAACACTAATATACTAAATAGTAATATTAAATATTATATATATAATAAGTAATTTCATTTATGTTTTTTAGGAATAATAATGGCAAATATGGAATTTAAAACCCTAAAATCCCTAATATACACGAAAAAATAAAACACACCCGTTATTTCCCTTGTCTTGTTCCCTCTCTGCTTACTGCCCGGTTGTTTCTTAATATTCTTTCACGACAGCCCCTACCCCTGAGCTCGCCACCAACATCCAGCCAACAATAGGCAGCATCGCAGCCGTTGCAGTGCACTCAACACCTCTCCGACTGCTTCACCAGCCACCGACGGTGACACTGCACCTTTGTTCTCTCGTCAGTCAGCTCTCATCCATCCTTCTTCTTCACCTCTGTCCCATGAATCTGCGACCTCCTTGCACTGGCGCCACTCCACCACCACAAGAAGATGAGTATATATCTTGAGTTTATCTTAGATTAAAAAACCTGAGATCAGTATTTGTATTTCTATTTGTCTTTTTTCTGGAAAAACGTTGTTGAAGTTGCTAAGTTTATTGAGTGAGTTGGAATTCTTCAAAAATGTTGCCGAAAATTATTGATTAAATTTGAATTTGATTTGCTGGAAAGTATGGAAAATTATTGCGTGAAAAGAAAGCTGAAAAGTAGATAAATCGACAGAACCGACAGATTTAATTCTGTTCAGTTGGATTCGGACGGTTTCGGTAATTTTAGTGAGGGCGGGCATCTGCCTTTAGCCTTCCCGTTAAATAACAGCGATAGGCCTCCATGGCCTATTAACATATTCCTCGATTATTTTTGTGGTTGCATTTGACCTTTCTTGTTTATAAAAAATTGAAAACGGTAGACTAGAGCGTTGCCCCTTTGTATTACAGAGGCAACAACCGAGGGTGAGGCAACTTTTTCTGAATTCTTGGTTTTAGGGTTTTGTGTGTTGGGTCATGCAGTTTTTTTTAGGTATAGGAAACTAGATCCAAATTTCCAATTGTGCTTGTTCGTGAATGGAGTTGGAGCAATGTTAGAATATTTTCAATTTTAATTTGAAAGCAATAGGGAAAGAAAATGCTGGAAGGAGTTGTTCATCAGGTGCTACTAGGATATCTTGGGCGATACGTGAAGGATTTTTCAAGGGACCAAGTGAAGGTCACTCTTTGGAACATCGAGGTCGAATTGAAGGACATAGACCTGATTCTCGAAGCCTTTGATTATCTGCAGTTGCCCTTTGCTCTGAAGCAAGGTCGAGTTGGGAGACTCAGCATTAAGGTTCCTTGGAATTTGATTGGAGGTGAACCCATTCTTATTGCTTTGGAAAATGTTTTCTTTTCTGTATCCCCCAGGGATGACCATGAGGTATTTGTTTATTCATCTATCTTCCTCCATTCTTTTGAATTGAAATGAAAAAGAAAAGTCTAATGTAATGGATTCATGAAATGTTATGACAGTGGAGAATGGATGCCATTGAAACAAGAGAACTTGCTGGCAAGAAGGCTAAGCTTGCTGCTGCTGAGCTTGCTAAACTATCACGACGTGTTTGTGGTTAGTCAGTTATTTATTTCTCTTTATTTTTGAATTGCTAAATGAGCAAATTGTAGTATGTTGTGACATTTTAAGTTTAATAGGGGTTATAGATTAATCTGCTTTTGTAAACTTATGCAGATAATAAAGGAGGTTGGTCATTCATTCCCTTTGTTACCACAAAGGTAACCACTTTTTGAAACCCTTGTTTCTTCCTTCTTTATTCAATATTTGTGCCTATAAATATATTCTTTGATTTACTTGTATGGTTGTTGTGGATAATTGCTCCCTCTCTTGCCTCCACTCTGACTTTTCATTGTATTCTACAAGCTTGACTATTCGTATGTTTCCTTTTAGGTTCTTGAGAATATCCAAGTGTCCATTAGAAATTTCCATCTCTTGTACAGTGATATGCAATCCAATTCAGTAAGCTTACTTCCTTCTTCTACCTTATGCTTCTTCTACAGTAAACCTTGTTATGTTTTTATTTTCATTTATTATAACTAATCTGCTGCTTTGCTTAGCTGCTCCTGTTTATGTTGCTCACATTGGTTTGTGTTGTTTGCATGCATTTTAAGATTATTTTTATGTGTTTTGCTATGGCTTCTTTTTGTTGTTTTCCTTTTTAATACTTTATTATCCTTTATTTTTGGTGATGCTAATGCTAGAACTTCACCATTTCTAATAAGAAATAGAAATTCCTGAAGATGGAATGTCTACTTGCATGCTAATCATGATCTGTTCTTGGGAAGCAAGTTCACTTAATAAGCCAGGGGGTTACTGTAGTTTTTCCCTGTGAACTACTTACTTGATCATTTATATAGTGATTTAAAAGGGAACTATTATCATTATGTTGCATCTGACTGCAATAAATGGTAATTGATGATGAAGCAAACGAGGTAGAAATTTCCAATAAACTAAGCCTGGGATGTTTATTTGTATATGCATAGGCTGAGTAGAGGCTCAATAGCATATGGATGTTTTGAGAAGTTCCTGTTTTGAACCTTAGAATTATATGTAATTTCTTTAAGAATTGGCGTTAAATCGTTTTTAGGTTTTAGTTTTAACACTTCTCTTTGCATTGTATTATTATGCAACTAATTTGAACTAAAGTTGTAAACATTTATTTGCTTAAATGTTTTTGCAGGAGCAGGTTATATTTGGTTTAAGATTTTCTAGCTTGACAATGTTAAAGCAAAATCCGGTTGGGTAATTTCTTAGGTTTACTCTAATGTTCTGGATGTTCATTTTAATTTTCACATTCACACTCTATCTCTTCCACTTAGGCTGTCTTACTGACTTCCAGAAGTTGGTTATTTGAAGTTTCTCAGCTTAAATGGCAATGATACTTCTAGCTTGGCTGTGCATGAAATTTACCTTATTATGCATTAATTTGTGGAGCACCAGTAACCAATGGCAAATTGAATTTGCATTTACTTTTCTTCACCTATTTATTCATCGATTTGAAAAAAATAAGTCCAAATATCGATCCTTCTTATCTTCTTGATATGTAATTAGCTTTACTTTCAAATGCATTTTACTTTCATACCTCCTAATGCAGGTTGAGAATGGGTCAGGTGAGCAAAATTCTGGAAGTTGAAGGTTTAGAAATTTATTGTAGCATCTCCAAGGACGCTGCCAGTGTTTTGAGCCTGAGCAAAGCTGAGGATTCTGAACCCTGGTTCAATTCACACTTTGTTGGTGATAAATCTGAACATATGTTAGAGCCAGTCAATGTATCACTTTCTCTTTTGGTATGCAAATTTTATTTGAGCTTTCTAGTTCTTTATCTCAGGATTTATTCCCGTTAGAATCTCATTGTAGTCTCTAAGTAATATAAGCTTTTGCTTGATGACTTTTATACATCTGTGTATGTGCTGAAAAAGAAAAAGTAGTTTGTAGCAAGGCTAGGAAACTGCTTTTAAAACAAATCATAGTTAGATCTTTAATGAAAATTGTTCCTCAGGATATCCTTTGATAACAATACTTCTTATGACATAAGTCACATAACATCTTCTGCTTTTTATCATTCTGTAACTCTCTATGTTTCTCTCCCTGTTCCTTTTTATGCTCACATCCACCATGTTGGCATGTTGTGAAGCATGTAATCATCTTGAAGGGTCCAAATGGTCCTTATTTCTTTTTCCCGCTTTTCATTAAGTCTTAGTTCTGTTTTTAAGTCTGTTCTGGAATTAGACACCAGATAAATAATTATAGCATGCAACAAGGTGATAAAACAAAAAAGAAAAACTTAATTCTGTTTACTTGAATCGTGGGTGAGATAGGGGTTTAGTGGAATTGTCTTTGATTGATTTTCAAAAGCTGTACATTAATTTTGTAACATTTGTATATGGTTTCTGTTCCTCTGATTGTAAGGGCAGAATCCTTTCAGAGAATTTAAGTTAATAGATAGGTTATGAGTTTAAACATCATGTGCTTATGTCACTGGATATAAGCTCTCATTTTTGGGAGGGTGATTTTTGATTTATAAGGTCAAAATTTAGTTTAGCCTTGTTGGGTAGAACTGCTAATGACCATGGCAAGTGCTCACAGGATAAGGTTAGGCAGAGCTTATCATGTGTAAATTTTGAGCTTTGCTTGAGCTCAATTGAATATGAGCTTTGGAAAGATTGCTTGAACTCAGCTTGATAGTAGATTATCAAGTTTTGCCTTGACTTAACTATGCTTATACCCTAGTGTTTATATTTTGGCTCTATGCACTGCATTTAAAACCAAAATGGTCATTAAACCTTGTTTACTGGCTTTGAGAGGTTACTTTTGAAGCCAATAACTCTAACCGCCAAACATTTTCATGAAAAGTAAATGCATCAAATTTAGGTATATACATTCAAATTCAAATTAGGCAATGGAAGTACTGCAAGAGTTTTGAAAAGATGGCGTAGGAAACAGCATCTGTAACCTCCAGAATTTCGTTCAAATTTATTGCAAATGCATGTCAAACAATCAAAGTTTGTGATATCTTACACGAAAGTCCTCAAGGATATTTTACAGGTTCAAAAAAGTTTCACTGTACAAACTACCATTTTATAGAAAGAAGAAATATGATTATTAAATGCTAGCAGACAAAAGATTGACAAGCTAACATGAATTGTTCTGGGTTTTGCCATCTTTTCTGATTTTGATGTTATGAAACATGACTATGTTATTCGATTTTCTTCTTTGAATCTTAAGGATTCATTTTAGGAAGTTTTGAAATGTGGATATAGGTATATATTTATAGGCATATGTGCTAATTTTCCCCCAAAGGAAAAAGAATTGGGCGCCTGGTTGCAAACCATTTATTGTTTTTAGGTGAAGATGTTGGGTCCTTGCATGGAGAACTTTTGATGCTTCAGGGGTGAGGGGATCTCAACTTAGATATTTCTTTAGAGTTGTATGCCCCTCGTATAGTGTGATAGGAAAGGAGGATTTATTTATTCAACTTGTTACTCTGCTTTCTCCACATTTTGCTCTTCCTTCTTAAGCTGGTGATTTTTTTATGCCTTCTTAGTAGCATTGATTTGTGCTTTAAGGTTGCATTATATGATAAAATATCCTGTATGTCCATGGATTTATGTGTCTAGATATACACACATATTAGTTACAAGTTTTCTTTGGTAATATTGTTGACTTTTAAAATTTTCTATCATACTTTTTTGTTATGCAGGTGAACAGATCAGGAAAACTTAATGATTTGCCACAGTATTCTATCAGTGCTAAAATTACCTGTTTGGTTGGCTTTCCTTTTCACTGATAATTAGTAGTTTTTAATTTTGGCGGCCCTTTAGTTTGAATGATATTTGATTTTTTATTTGTGTCCTTAAATTCTTTAAGGTTGTGTCGTTGAATGAGATTCAGTTGCAGCAAATTTTGGTCCTTTCAGACTACTTATACATAAGCCAGTTAAGGGAGAAGTAAGTTTGATTTTTCATCGGCATTATTTCTATTCAAAGCTCATTTCATTTTTTTTCCTTTAATTTCTCATAGTTTTACCATGACTTGGTTATCCTACTCTGAAAGAAGAATTTTTGTTGTTTTTATATTTATAAGTTCAGAGATTTCACTTAGTATTGACTATGACCTGGTGGTGCAACCATGGGAAAGAACTTTTATTGTTTTCATATTTATAATTTCTCGGCATTTTACTTGGCAATTTTCTTATTTCATTCACTTGAGCAGAACTATAATTTTAATTCCTTGCTTGTTGAGGTTTTGGTTATAGTAGGAGTTAGGTATATTTGCTCGGACTTGTTTTTTCTTACTTGCTGACTAGTTAGTTTTCTATTTACTTATTTCTAGAAGGATTAGTACTCTAGGAATTGACGTAGATTTTCATTTACTTTGATGGATGAAATTATAAGGATCTATGCTATTGTTAAAACCCTAACTAATTTGGTGTCATCTAAGTGATACAAACTTAGTAGGTGAATTTATGTAAAAGCCAAAATAAAATTAAAATAATAAAATGAATTCAGGAATATTTATGTCTTTTATTTATTTTAATAAAAACACATGTTTTCTTAAAAAAAAAAATTCCACTGCTAAAATACTGCTACCACATTTTTACTGCTTAACTTCCCCATCTCTTTTAAAATATATATTTTCTGCAAAACTAACCACCCATTGTCAAGTACCTTATTTTTTTCCTTTTGAATTGTCATTTACCCACATAGTGGGTTTGTCAAAACCTTAAAAGCTAGCATTGCTCTATGCAGACATTGATGTGTATAAAAAGTTTCTTTCTTTTTTGCTCCCCTTCTTTATCTCCTTTGTTGCTATAGTGTTCTGCACGGTCAAAAAAAGAAACCTCTTCTATCAAACTATAATCTGCAACCTAAATCAAATTCCTTTCTTATCTTTCAGAACTAAATCTTGCCTTGTATTCATATCAGTTCCACTAGCCGAACTCTACCATTCGCTAATTAACCGTGAAATTCTTTTTGCCCAAAATCTTTAGCTACCTTTTCTACCATTTCAACCCTCATTTGATATAAAATCTAAATTGATTCAATCCCAATTCATTTTTAAGCACTACCATTACCATAAATGCTAAAATTTCCATATTTTCATCACTCTCCCTGTTTGTCTCTCTCTGGACTTATACTTGGACATGCTTCCAAATTTTGTTTTACATACATGTTGCCTGACTTCTTTTCTAGTTTCATTAGATGCTTCTGAACAATTTTTAGCTTGCCCCTATATGCTTTTCGTATCGATTTTTGTGAATAGCTTTTTGGTCGGTTAGTGATGATCGATCGAAAGGAGTCAATACTTGTTTAGGTAATATCCATTTGAGAAAGATGTTATGCTTTTGACTTTTGACATTTGATATTCATTTCACTATTAAACATAGAGATAGAACCGATCGGTTGTTTTAGAGCTACTTTCTTTGTGCAGAATTAAGGGGCCATTTGGTGCCTTTCCTTATTTGGTTTGAAGTAATGCCATTGCTGGGTATTATATTGTTGATAAGATAACATTGCCATGTATCATAGGCATGGGAAAGTGTTGATTACGATCATGGGAAGGTCACATTGACTTGTCTAGGTGATTAGGTACTTTACTAGGAAAGTTATAAGAAATTTCAGAACACCTACCAACTAAAATGAGAAAAACTACGCATCTTAACTTTAAGCATCCTTTTAAGAGAATATAAACTTTGTGATCAATTGCTAATGATAAAAATTATTTAGAAAAAAATTCTTCGTAGTAAAAAGAATTATTTGTACATAATTTTTATTTTTAACAACATAAACATTAAGAATGCTTTGCACTAAAAAGTATTAGTTTCCCTGTTTTTACATAATTTATCTATTCTTTTAAATTAAAAAAATATGAATTAATTGGAGTGAGAATGGCCAAAAAATCTAAAATAAAATCCATATCCTCTCTTCTTCTTCTCTCTTTTGCTGGGTAAACCTCTCTTTCTTGATTTTTCTTGGTTTCAAGGCACTAGAATCCTGGCCAAAAAAACCTGTATTGCCGTATCAATCAAACCTCCAGCAATCTCCAGTCCTTAAAGTTACACTAACCCTTATAAAATTCAATGAAAAGCTCTAAAACCAATGCCAAAGGCAAGCCAGAATTTCAGATAGAAAATGAAGATTTATTTGGTCTTGGCGCTAGTCTTTGACATGGGTGTGGTTTTTTTGATATAAAAGAAAATGTAGATGGTAAGTATAGGTGTATGGCTGCGGGTGTGAATAAAAATATATGGAGAAAAAGGTGGTGGCTAGGTTGAATAGAAAGCTTGAATGGCAATTTTTTCATAAGAAACAACTCTCACTTTCCTTGAACATGGGAAAGTAACTTTACCAACTCCCATAAGAATCACATTCTATCAAAGGTGGCAACTGGGTTAGGGTCGCATCGTTTATGGTCCAAGCTGTTTATTTTTAAAGTCAAATGAATTTTATTTCTAGTTAATCTTTCGGGTCGTTCAAGCTTAGGTTAGTTTCGGACTTGTGTTAATGTGGATTTTGGTCGTTTTTAGTTTCAAGTTGTTGGGTTTTTTTTGGTCAAATTGGGTTGGGTTAGGGCAGGTTGGATGGGTTTTTGTGCTCGGATCAACTTTGCCAGCCACTATATTCCATCACTTGATTGGAGGAGATGATCACGGTAAGTTATTTTTGAAAAATGTGCCATACCAACCATAGCAATCTCCTACTGCTAGTTTAATTCCCAACTTGGTGGCTAGCTTTCCGCATACCAAATGTTAGCTAAGATTCTAAAATCTTTCAGGCATACTTAAGGCTTTTAAATAAACCTTGTATGTTAGGTAGGGCTAAGTAAGGATTAAGTCTAAATTTAAGTTGGTAGCCTACAATTTGGGTTGCTTTTGATCTAAAATTGAGGATCTAAGTTTTCTGGAATTTTATGGCTACACTCGGGCTTATATCTGTTAATATAACTCTAATTTTGATTTTTTTGCATTTTATTCTTGTACCGAAAGGTTTTTCCTTTCTCTCTATTTAAAAGATAATTCAATGTTAGTTATTGTTCTCGAAGATCATTTGGAATGAAGTCAATGCACATAATAATTGGGCTTAATTACTAGTAGTTGATTATTTAGACCAGTTTCATTCTTGTGTCAAAATTATAGCTAGCCTTAGTTCCTGACTATTTGGCTTGCCATCATGAAAGAGCTAAAGCAGCTAAGCTTGTTTTGACTTAAATGAAGTAATTTGTGGTTTACCTCTATGAATTCTCTATTGAGAAATGGATGGTACTTATAGCTTTTATGATTTCTTGATCAATGGGTACATTGATTAGCTTTTTCTTTCTTTTGGATGGGCTGCTTCTACTTTTAAAAGTGTTGTTCCGTTGTCTTATAATCGAATAATTATAACGAATATGCTTGTAGCATGACTTGGCGATGTAGAACAATAAACTGGAGATCCAAGCAACTTAAGGAGAAGTGGTGATGGAATTGTTAGGGTCGAGGGATAGAGTAAACTTTGAAGTCAAAGAAGAGGCAAATTATGAACTCAATACGACAAAATTTCACTAATTCTTGATCCATAGCTATAAAAAATGAAGTAACCTCTATACTTGTAAGCTAAACCCTATATGCAAAATTCCAGATAAAACTTTGAAAAATTTAAATTCGAATAAATGCATAAAATGGGACCATGTATTGAATAAACTCATAAATAAATTTTAATGCCTCAATCAGCTTCTCAATTGCCTAGCATTACCTGTTCTCACCCGTTTAATCTTTTTCTCCTTTTAGTTTTAATGGCATTATGTGGCGCGTGTTATTTTTAGAGCTAGCTAATTATTAAGATATCTCTTCAGTGCAAGATTTAGTCACGACTTCCCCTCTTATTCATAGCATCTTGAGCTCAAATAATCTGTGTTATTTTTATTACTTTTAGTATTATCATAGAAAATTTCATTTGTTGTTACTGAATGACATAGGTACGGACGTTATCGTCCCTGGTCTTGCCGTTTGTCGAGAAAAGAAGATGGTTGGCAAAGATTGTGGTGGCGCTATGCCCAAGAATCTATTTTATCAGATGTTCGTGAGAAATTAAAGAAGACTTCTTGGAGATACCTCGGACAGCGACTGTAAGTTTGTTCTAATTATCATGATAGCTTTTTGCTGACTTCATCCTATTGTGGAAGTAGGAATTATTTAGACATTGTTCTTGCCTCATTTTCTTGTGTGATTTAATAGCCTGTGGACACAGTTAGTTTTCCTTTAAATTTAATGAAACTTCTTATTTAGATCAAATATAATTCTTTAGATGAAAGTAGTTGGAAAATTTTTTTTCTCATGTTAAAATGTTCACTTTTTACAATATGAATAAAACAAAAAGTTAACTTGATTGAGCTTGTTTGGAGGAAATTGTCACATTTTTTTTTTAACTTTTTGCTTAATATGATTGAGATAAATTTGGGAAAATTACCCAAATCAACCTTGAAGTTTGTCCTCTGTAACTAAAATGCCCCTATGATTTTGATTGCAATAATGAAGTAACCATATTATACGTATATAACAATCAAGTGTTGTGTTATACTCTTGTTATAGGGAATGTTAAAGTTTTCATGTTACATGCCATGCCCGTGCCATGTTGCTAGGCTAACAGTCGAAGTTGGGGGCATGAAGTCACTATTCTGGTTTGTTCTATGTTAGTTACCAAAGATTGAAGCAATACAAATGTGTCTTTTTTTATCTTCCTTTTCCAATTACATATTGTTTTCATTTGTTTAATCTGAGGTGTCGGGTTTTGATTTTGAATGGTGGATGATGGTGGTTTAGTGTATAAAATGAGGTGCTGCAGAAAGTATAATTTAACATTGTATTTGGTTGGAAATCATACGAAAAGATTACTGCTTTTATACCATCTTTTATTTATTTTGACTTTTGCTTTTTATTTTGCCCTTTTTATGATTTAAACTCTATTCAATTCACACATGGTTGATCTGCTGTCCAGGTGGCAGTTACTGTTTTAATTCTAGAGAAGAAATAACTGAAGGATTTGATTGTCATGTGTGATCAAGTTTACTTCATTGGCAAATCAGAATTATGGAATGATTGTAGTAGTAAATTTCAAGGATATGTAATTTTCCCAAAATTGTTTGTTACAGCTTAGAGACGCCAAATACGAGCTAAATTATAGAATTGTATTGTCTTACGTTTAAAGGAAAAAAATTGGCACTTGTTTACTTTTTCTTACTTGTTCTGACAGTTAAATGAATAAGAAAATCTTTGGTGATTGCAGGAGTAATCGTAGGAAGTATGTTAATTTATACAAGACTAAACTAGAGTTTCTTCGACAAGACCTGGTAAATACTCTCTCCATCTCAGTTGGCTT
>JAQSVH010000009.1:2242682-2261249 GCA_029448705.1 Adansonia digitata
TATATTTTCACCTATATTAGTTAAACATTTCTTTCTTCTTTTGATGTTGCATTATATGTAGTTTATGTCATCCACTAAGCATTGAATCAAGTGGCGGTTTTGTGCATGTTTGTTATTAATATCATTATTATTTTGTTCTGGTCCATGCATAGTTAAATGGTCATTTTGTTACTTCGCTTTTGTAGGAATTTATGTCAAGCAATTGCTAAGTTGAATCTCCACGACGTAGTTATCAAGTGCAACCTTCAGGAAGAATTGGTAACTGTGCTTGCTTTTGTTAAATCAGGAGAGATGGTTAATGCAAGCAATGAGCAAGTGATTCGATTAATGGTAAGGGTTTCTATTACTCCGTGCTAAATGGTATGCAATACGGTTGTTGACCTGGCCTTGCACACCAGTTCAGCTCTACCAATAATAAGCTGGATTTAAATGGTGCCTATTTTAGTTAAAAAGGGAGTACCTAGGTGTCTGGGTCTAGGTTAAGGTATTATATAAATGGTAAGAAACCTATTTGTGCGGTTAGTGAAGCTGCTAAATGGTTTTTTATGCCATAGAAATAGTGCAAATTGTTAGCAAAGTTCCACTAAGTCTGCTGGCTCTTGTTAAGGGTATATGTAGTTTCGAATTGGCTGCTTTCTATGAGATATGATGAACAGATACTAGGATTTTATATGGCAGAATCTGCAATTTAGACAGTGGTTGAAGTATGAATTTGGTCCTTTTATTATCTAAATTTGATGGTTTTAGCGCCGCTATTCCTCTTTTAATAAATTTAATCCCTGCACTTCTATTAACATCATTAAAGGCAAGATATTAATAACATTATGAAATAAATTTTTAATGAATGCAGGGATTACACTCATTAAACTTGAGGTAGAGGGGCTAAAACTGCCACATTGAGATATTAAAAGGTCCAAATTTGAACTTCAGAGCTTGAGACATCTTGCATGACATTCTGAACCAAAGCTATTACTTTTATACCACCCTCCCTCCTATTTTTTATTTTTTATTTTTAAAAGGAAGCAAACCTTGCTGGACTCAAATATTTTTCTCCATAAAACCATCTGAATTTCCACATCCCAAAAGCATTTGTTAAGAGAAACATGTTTGAAATGACATTGTTAGTGTCAGAGAAACCCCATCTAAGTTATAAGATAGTGTTAATGGAACGCATCTTGGGGTTTTGTTTTCAGACAGAGAGGATAATTCCGTTCAATGATAACAATATTGAAGAGGTTCTTTTGCATCTAACTAATATTCATATTTAATTCTTTATTTGTATGTTTTCAGTCCTGTATGGAGAAAAACGTTGTGGAAGATCTGCCTTTATGCAGAGTTCAAGCAGAATTGTCTCCGAAGCGAGATGTTGAATTGTCGGTGAATGTAATTTTATGCCCTTCTTTTTGGTGCTATATGGAAAGCCTTTTCTATTTGATAGTATAAAAATTGTTTACATAATTTTTAATGATATTATTTTATTTACAAGTGTTTTTTTTCATATGACTTCTACACTCAGGTCATGCTTCAGTCGCTTGAAGTTGCTTATGAAACAACATTTTTTCGTGATTTCATAGAATTTTTCACTGTTATCAAATACTTTGAATTTCAGCATGAAAGGGTAAGAAAAAAATTATATCAATCACGCTGCCTCTTCCTATTCGGTCAGTCTTATTGCTTCTGTTGGCTTATTTAGTATGCATCATTCCTGTTTAAACACTCTCAGTTGCTGCAGATGTCTTGTACAATTATTGCTTTTTTTTTTTCTTTTTTTTCTTTTTTTTCCAATTGGGTTTAATTAAGGCATGATTCCTTAGGTACTCATAGGTTTTCTAGACTTCTAATCTCTTAAGATGTTTGCCCATGTGAAATAGCGTGTCGAAGACTTTTATATCATCTAAATCATCTAACGTGTCCAGTAAAACTGATGATGCTTAGAGAATAATGCATTTCAAGTTCTCTTTTAGATTGTATTCCAATTTTTCAGATTCACAATTTGTTGAATATTAATTAAGATATATACATATATATATATATATCTGGGGGCTTCCTTTGTGGCATTTTGGTGTATGTTGGCAATTTATTGTGGTTCTAGTCCTTTCATATGGTAGCAGTATGAAAAATCTCTTGGTATATAAAAAGCAAGATATCTATTTCTATAGTATGTCAAAAGTTAGAGTTGTAAGTCGGTTCTTACTTGCACTGGTTCCACCACTGCCTGCTAGTTCTAGTGACTGTACAAAAGAATGAACTTGAGGAATGATCTTGGAAGTCTTTTTATAGGTACCATCTTTGATCTCATAGGAGTAGTAGGGGGGGAAAAAAACAAAGTACGTTGGTATCCTTTTCAATCTAAAAGCAAACCGTTTGATTTAATAATGCTTTATGGACTACTGTGACTCACTATAACAAACCAATGGAGACTGACCCATTGTGCTATAAAATAATTAAATTGTGTATCCTGTTCCCAGTTTTGTACCACGTGGTAGCTATGGTTTAGGTATTGATCAAATAAAGTGAAATCAGGTTTGTAACTAGAATTTTCCTGTGTCATTGATGGGTGCTTAAATTTGTTTATCTGCCAATTTTCACAGTTGAAGAGTCTAATGCATGAACTTGCTATTTAGGTTGTCTTCTTAAATTGACAGGTGAAAATGTTCCTTCAGTTATTCAACTATAGAATAATTAAAATAACATCTTTCCATGTTTTTCTATTTGAAAGTTGTGAGGACAGGGGTAGCATGCAAGTAATACTAAGTACTTAACCTAGTGCAGGTTTTGTCGTCACTTAATGGAATTGAAGATGTTAAGTCTCGATTGCTAGCAAAAGCTGAGTAAGTTCTTTTGGTACTTGGTGTACTGGTTAATGTTGGTGAAATTTTTTATGATTCAAACGGTACATGTCGTAGACACGGACAGTTCTAGTTGTTTATTTATATTTTGCAGATGCATCCTATCGAGTCATAAGAAGATGTCATGGGATGTTAGTATCACCAACATTACAATAAGTGTTCCCTCCGGGAATGCGGTTTCAGAAGAGTTTAACATGGTAACTGCATTGTTTAATGTGTTTATTAGGACATTCACATTGTTACTATTGCATATTAAAGTTCAATTTCTGATCCATTGTGTGTTTGCCAGGTTTTTGACTTGGGATCTCTTGTTTTTGCTTCTAGAACTGAGTTAGACACTCTCAGTTCAAGTATTGATGGACAATCATTTATCCAGAAGAACTTAGTCGATTCTTCATCCACCTCTGATTGGTTAACAAGTTTTCAGCTTCAAGATCTTTATAATCACTTTGAGACCAAACTAGTTGATTTTGAGGTCAGGTGTCTTGTTCTTGTTAGATACTTTATTCTATATTTTTGTTACTCCATTTCCGATAATAGCAACTTATATGAGCAGGTGAAGCTGGTGAAGCCTAATTATCCTCACGCTATCTCAATTGTGAAAAAGTTTTGTGCCCGTATTACTTTTGCATCTTGCATTATTCCTGATGAATCAAGACTGAAACAATTGGAGGTAATTAGATTGAATCTTGTAGAATGTAGATCTATGGTTATCAGGTGCTAAAACAATGTGCTTTTATGTTGACTGATTGGAATGATGAAAGTGTTCTTGTTTCTGTTGTTTAATTTTTTTTTTTTTGTTGCACTTCTGTTTATTCTGAAAGTGAATATTCCTCCGTAGCCAGTCTCTTCCCTCCACTGACTCCAAATTTTTTTCTTTCTTTATATATGTAAATAGTATAGGTCAACGCATACATTCAGTTAGGTATAACTAAATTGTTAAAGTTAGCATTTGGGTTTCAGAGAGAAGTTTTGGGTATTTCTTCAGATTGAGGCCCTTTTCTGCTGCAATAAGCATTAACTTGTTATCTCATACTTTGACTGGAGATAGTAAAGGACTTTTTGTGTCGATATACTTCTCTTGTGTGGTGACATTTTGAAGAGAGGGAAGATCTTATCTTATTCTGATATCCCTTTGGTTCTCTAGCATCATGGAATTGCATGGCAAAATACTCTTGGTTTTAAGTCCTCTTTCTAATTCATCTTTTTCACAGATGCCTCTCTTTTCCCCTTTATGTTACTCCCATGGTCTCATGCGGTGGTATTAAAAGAATGGAAAATTGAAAGAATATTCCATGCCCCCTTTGCGTTTCAATTTTAAAACGGCATAGGGATATACATATGAACTCATATGCGAAAGTTCAGAACATTTTTTTTTCTTGGTGTCTGAAGTCTTGTTTTTTCTTGGTGTCTGAAGTCTTGTTTTTATTATCATCTGAATTAAGTCCTTGTCTCTCTATAGTTGTATTATGTGGTGAAATCAAAATAAAGAGGAGTGAAAGAATGTTTTGTTAGAATTTGTTAATATTATTAAGTTTATTCTATGTAATACTTGAATACATGCATGTTTTTGAACAAGGTGCTTCCTTCGTCGTAAAGGATGAATAAAGCAATAACTGTACACATGTCATCACATACAACAATATATCTCATGAAGATCTTTGTAACTGTAACCTTCCTTTATTCCTTAAAATCTCTATTTTTTCCCCACTTGCCTAAACCTCATTGAACCATTCTTTAGTAACTATCTTTGCCACGGACTTATCTGAATAATTTGTATTGGAGATGCAAAGGATCATGTTACTTGGATATGAGCAGATTTTATGGGAAGTATGCCTCTTTTTTGGTTGCTTCCCCCTTTTCCCTTTCTTTTTGCAATTGTGCCATTTTATGTTACTGGAGGATTAAGCTTCCTATGGCAAAAGTTCTATACCTGGGAGTGTTTAAGTTTCTGTCTTTTTTAGTTGGATTTGCATGTGTAAATAAGATATCTTGCTCTAGGATTTTCCTTTTGAGCAGCATTCTTGATTGCAGGTTTATGTTGCTGTAGGATTGCTTGATGCAAACTTTTCTCAATCAATATACGAGTCAGTTGTTGCACTGATAGTGCTTCTTAATGGACAATGTTCAAGATCTGAACCTATCATGCTGGAAAACCCAAATTCACTTCATAATGCATCAAGTCACCCAGGGGCTTCTCATTTTGGTTTCAGTCTAACTGCAAACATCAAATCAGTCAATTTTCTTGTTGATCTTGGAAATGATGGAGAAAATAGCTCTTCCATCACGTTTGGTCTAAAAAATCTCGATGTATGGTATGTTGCTGACTGTTAATTTTCTTCTTAAATATGCAGATGTACTTTTCTTTCACCTGCTTGTGGACATAACTAGTAGTGTCTGAAATTAAGCTACAGGTGCTTTGCAAATTGCTTACGTGTGTCATATGAAATTCTTTCTAAAAAGTTTGTTAATATATCAATTAGCTATGAATATTACTTTCAAGTCTTCTTCTTTACTGAATGCTAGGTCAGTGCATACGTTTTTATCTGGAAATCCAATTTCTTACAATTGTAGGTATTCTCTCCTCGAGTATGAGAGGTGCTGGGTCGGTTTGGAAGCAATGGAGGTTACTGCAAATACATTGGATGGGGAACATGTTTTATGCTCGTTCAAGGATCTTTATCCCTCAAATAATGCAAATTGGGATGGAATGGCCATTACGCTTGGTAGTGCAAGTGATAACCTTTGTGACAAGAATAAATCTACCAAGGCTTGTTTTCTTTTATATTATGAAGCTCTTGGGAATAGAGATTTCGCAAGTCACAAGTTCACAGTATACTTGAATGATGTTGACCTCCATTGCTATCCATATATATTTGGATTGTTGGTTGGGTTTTATGATAGAATATGTTCATCTAGTCCATTTACTGGAGCTGAGAATTCTTTTGGCTGCACTTCTGAAGCTAAAAGTACAAAAAATATGCCAGGTTTTCAGTTCCAAAGATTTGGTTTCTCAAATTACTCTGAAATAGGATCATCTGATCATGCAAGCATATCTTTGGATTGTTTTCCATTTGTTACAATACATAATTCAGGTTCCATCAGTAGTCTAGAGAGTTCACTTCGTTTTTCTGTTCCTGACTGGAGGAGGTTATTGAATTTAAGAGAGAACAAGTTAAGAAGCCCAAATTGCAGTTTGAAGAAGGGATCTAACCCTTTTCATACCTCCCAGTTAAAATCCACAATGGGAATGGTTGCACTTCCTGTGTCAGGGAGTTTTGATGCAAATTTATATGCTATTGACATCAATCTCTCAGGAGTTACACTGCATTTCCATGATTCATCTTGTATTGTTGGAACAATAATGCTGCCAACCTCAAAATCTTCCCTTAGCATTTATGGTGATTGTATGGATCTGGTCTCTTCTTCTGAGGGGGTGATTCTCACATCATCATGGTGGACCAATAATTTGCATGACTTTTTGTGGGGTCCTTCATCACCAAACCTTTCTCCAATATTAAATATACGTGTGAAGAAAGTGAGTTCTGGATCACTAAGTTCGCAGCTTGAAGTTAGCTTTGGAATTCAGCATACATGTTGTGTTCTACCATTCCATTACTTGGCCATCATAATTGGTTACTTTTCACTGCATGACTGGAGTTCAAATTCAAGTGTGCAGCCTGTAAGCAAAAATATTGAGTATATGGGTGGCCAAATTGAGAGCGCTATCATTTATAAATTTGAGGTTCTGGATTCCACTTTGGTTTTGCCCATAGAAAGTGATGACCATCAGTTTCTGAAGACAGATATTCAACAGTTATATGGTAGTTTTATCAATGATTGTGCTTTGAGTGATGTGCTGAAGGACATTCCTCCTGAATATGTGGTTCCAGAAAATAAAGTTGCAAGAACAAACAATTGTCTGAATATTTTTGGACGAGATTTGTCCCTATCATTGTTGTTGTTTGAGGATGATTGCTTGACACTTACTCCAGGTACCAAACCCATAAATTTCCCTTTGATAGCGCCATTCAGTGCTGATGTTTGGATCAGAATACCTAGCGAATTGGAATCCCTTTCTACAAAATCTTCTGGTTCCACATGTATCATGTCAAGAATCGGTGTTTGTCAAGTTTTTATTGATGGTATGATCAATTAATCTCTCTTGGTAACTTTAGAATAATACTCATCGCTTTTATTATTATTTTCCATTGAAATGTATGATTCATCTATTCTAGGCCTTTTTGACAGATTTTTACTTAATTGGTGGATTTGAAGCATTATTGGAAATCATAGACCAGTTTTCCTTTGTTCAGGATGAATCAAAAAGTTACACATCTGATGTTTTACAGTTTCTACAGTCAAGGAGATTGCAAAAGGAAAATGGGGCAGTTTCACTTGTAGATTCTTCCATAACCTTTTCTGAAGTCAGATGTCATGTTGAATCACTTGCAATACAATTGAATCGCTTGGGGAAGGGCTTACTTGAACCAGTTGCTAAAGCTGAAATGAACTTTATTTGCTCCATGTCGGTGATAAATGGGAAACCTATAAACTTGGATTTAAGTTTTTTCTCTTTAGCATTATGTTCATTGCCAAATTCGGTTATACTAGCACGCTGTTCTGATACTTGCTCAGCATCATCAGTTCTTGATTTGTCTTTCTCAAAATTTGATCCATGTCAAAGTGATGTCTATATTTGTCTTCCTTCTCTTGATATCTGGCTACAATGTTCTGACTGGACTGAGGTCCTTGACCTGCTCGAGTCTTATGGGAAAAAACTTGCCAAAACTGCAAAGTTAGATTCATTGTCAAGGAGTTCAGCTGTGAATATGATTTGTCCGGTTCATAATATTTCAGCACCTGTTCCTGAAATTTCTGATAAAAAGTCAGGTGCCTCAGCTAATAATGTGCCACCGAGCATGATGCAGGAAACAGTTGTCCTTATTCTTAGGTCTGAAAATATTGGCATTAGGGTTTATTTTCCATTACATGTCATTGATGAAGCATTTACTGAGGAGGGCTTGCAGAATGTTTCTTCTACTGGTATTGATAGGAGTTGTAAACTTTTGACATGTATGACACATGGCAAAAGTAGTGAACTAATTATTTCTGGTAAAAATGTAAAGTTCAAGTGCATTTTGGAAAAAACAAGTGGTGCTGTGGGTTTTCAAGGCGATGAATATGTCAATTCTTGGCCTCTCTTCGAGATATTTCAAGTTAATGTGGATACTGAGATATGCAATATTCAGGAAAAGCCAGTACATGCCAATCTGGGGTTTCAGTGTGACCAGCTAGACTTATGGCTATCACATCAAATATTCTTTTTCTTGCATGATGTAAAGTTTGATGTTCCTGGATCAAGATCTCAGTTTAACTTCGGAAGTATGGAGTTTAAGATCCAGCTAAGGAAGGGCTCTCTTATGCTGTCTGATGGAAGGGTATTTTTACTGCTTTATCCGCTGGACCTTAATATTTTAGCTAGAACTTGACAAGAGTTAATTAGTGTTATTGCTTATGATCTCTTTGGTATTGCATTTTGCTTTTGTTGAGTGCATGTCTGTTCTATTTGTTCTTCACAAATTGTTAACTGTTTAGTAATTCACTTGGGTTGACTTGGTGAATAAATGTGCCTTCTATATATGGAGTTTCCATGATGTGTTAGATGTGAAGATTGGATCTGGTGTGGGGAAACTAAGGATCACAATGTTCTAATTTTTAGTTTTTACTTATTTTGTAAAACTCTCTTCTTCCACAAGTGGATGTGTGAGCGAGAGAAAGGCATGATATTCTTCTTTCCAGTGGCATGTTATGAAGACAATGTGATTGTTTGGCTGCTTCTCACAATTTGTAGCTATCGAAATAAATTATGTATTGCCACTACGCGGTTATCTCTACATGCTTTATTTGCTTTTCTGTTTAATTAAATTTCTATGTGCTATCCATCAAAAATAGAATACCATTTTATGTGGTCGAGTTGGCTATAGCATACCACTTCATGTTTTATCTTCTGTTCCTTCACTTTAATGCATATATTTGCCTTTTATTTTTTATTTTTTTCAGTGGAGTTGTAGTGGACCTCTTTTAGAAGTTCTTCTGAAGAACCTCCTCTTCCGTGCTAACATGACTCAAAACAGCATGGAAAGTGCAGCTGCATGTGATATCCAAGTGAATTACAATAACATTCACAAGGTATATTGGCATATAGTATACATTGCTGTTTTTTTAACTTTACATGACTTATTCTCCTAGTTGTTCTGTTTGCATTTGTTGTAGGTCTTTTGGGAGCCTTTTCTTGAGCCTTGGAAGTTTGAGATGGAGATAATTAGAAAACAAGAGCTGAATGCTCTGCTAGACAACACCTTTATTACAGATGTACATCTCGTATCAACAGGACAGCTTAACTTCAACATTACAGAACCCTTAATTGAGGTACATGGCGATCTTTCCTTTTTTATGTTTCTAATGGTTGCATGATCACCTGTCAGATAAGTAACTTAGGTGCTAGGATGAGATATGACATGGGGGATGAATGGAAGAGAGTGGGAGAAAGGAAAGGTATAGGGGATATCAGAGGGAAGAGGGGAAGGAGCAGAGGAATTAGAAGAGAAGAAACCGGGGTAAAGTAGAGCATTCTGATACAAGGGAGACTATCTGATCGCATCTATACTCAATTCATACTTAATATTGGTTGCCGAAACTCAATTAGGCCAAAATGTGGATATAGTCTTTCTAAAATGATTTCAAGATTTATACGACCCTTACATTTTTACAATTTGGAATTTTTGTCCAATCGATAATAGGGTTAATTTTCCTTCATTAAGTTAGCTGATATAGAAGTTGACCTGATAATATGGCGTTGACTTAACATATGTGGTGAGCTTTTTTGCTGGTGGTTTGGGGTTCTGTTGATGTGGATTTTCGTAGGCCATGTGGCCAAGATGTGGGATTGCATGGGGGGAATGGGTTTTGATGGCATTGACAATGCTAATGTGGCATCCGCCTATGCTTAGCTGGAATTTTTTAAAATTTAAAATGCCATGTGGCTTTTTTTGGTGGCCATTTGGCATGTGTTGGATTGGTTCCAGTAGAAAACAAACACGCAATACTGGTATGACATGACATGATACAATGACATGAAAATTTCTAAATAATTAGGACAAGGGTACAACAGGACTCAGCAAGGATTTTTTTTTTTTTATAATATACAATAAAAATGTAAAATTAATACTTTCCAATCAAATATTAACATGCAAATAACTTTTCAATTTCTTAAATTAGTTTTGAATTTAAAAACTGAAACCTTAAAAATCCATTAGGAGAAAATAGCTCAAACTCAAGGTCGTAAGGCCTAAATTATCATGCTCTAAATTACTCAACAAGAGAATTATTTTCATACTTGTCTCCATTGTTGTCAAGGGTGCAAGCCACACTCTAGGCAATAGAAACTTTATATTGCCCAGTGTTGTGGAACCCTTATATTGTCTCAAGAACAAGGTGCAAAAAGAGCGTTCGCCTTGAGTCAAGTAAGATGCGATATGTAATGTGTGTGTGTGTGTATAATAAGCTTAATATATATATATATATATATATAATTATGATAATAAACTCTAAAGAGTGGTCTGCAAAATAGGCATTTTTTTGTTGGCCAATATGCATGATTTCCTTATGGTCTCATGTTTGTTGTTAACTCAAATATTGAGAAGTAGAGAGTTTGATACTATCTCCTTTCTTACTGCTAAAGTTACATCTAATGAAAAAAAAAATGTTAAAAATAAAAGAAATTAAAGAGAACTTTGATTAGCCATTTTTTTTTTAATTTTTAAATTTTGCCTTTTATGCCCATCATCTTAAAAGAAAAGTGTACCTAGGTGCACCAAGCGCATGCTTTTTGATCAAATATGTCTTTACTCGAAAGGGTCCAAGCTGTTTTTGTTGTCTAGTGCTAAGGCGCAAGGCATAGGCGTGCCGGGTGCCTTGACAACATTGATATTGGCTGAGATGCAAGACATAAAAAAATACTTGCCTAAGTGAAGCGAGGCTTAATATTTATATATGTGTATTTTAGTATGTGTCTATATAAGAAACATAAGCTTAAAATATATTACTATGATAATAAATTCTAAAATGTGGTCAAGTTTATTTTACAAAACATTCAAAATTTTCTGTCTTTTGTTGGCCAATATGCATGATTTCCTTATGGTCCTATGTTTGTTGTTGAATATGCAAATGGTGAGAAGTAGAGAGTTTGATATTATCTCCTATCTTACTGGTAAAGGTTTAGTTAATGAAAAAGATTAAAATTAAAAGAAATTAAAGAGAATTTCAATCAGGTGGGCTTTTTTTTTTTTTTTTGGCATGTATAGCCTTACAGAAAGCTTGCGTAGGTGCACCAAGCATGCATTTGATCAAATGCACCTTGCCCGAAAAGGTCTGAGGCGCTTTTGTTGACTAGCGCTAAGGTACAATGCTAGGCGCACGCCTTAACAACACTGCTTGCCTCATTTTATGCCATCTGTGTCTTATTTCACTCTTTTTCTCGATCCTTGTAAGATATTTGGTTTGATATTTGCTTTCTACTCCCATTCTTTCTAGCATTAAGTCTCCTTCTTGTTGTTTCTCTCCGTTTTTTTATTTATTTTATGAATTTCAAGTATTTGAATTTCTTAGGATATGGGCTTTAACTTATTGTTAATTCCATATTTCGGGGAAAACTGCCAAAAAAAAAAAAAAAACCCTTCATCGTGTGCCCAACCACATTGGAACTTGTTTAACTTTGTCTAGTCATGTCTTGACCGCGATTTGATCATGTCAGATTTTATTTTTGACATGTCCTGACATTTTCAACATGTGTCTAACACTTGGACATTCCCTTGATAGAAGTGTATGTGCTTCATCTTTTTTCCTATTTTACTCTAATCCTATTTATAATATTATATTAAATTTAAATTTGGTACGAAATTAAAATTCTTATACAAAGAAAACATTTAAATTAGCCCAAAATCCAAAATCAAGTTTCATTACAGCCTCTCTTTCTAGAACAAAAAAGAAAAAAAAAGGGTAAAAAAAAATTGCAGCCATGGTTGCCGGATCTGGTGTAAGTGAACAGATCGGTGGCTATTCTGGTTCTCACCCCCTTCTAACGTTAGGAAACTTCACAGCATTCTGCATTATGGATGGCAACAGAGCATCTTCCAGAATTTCATTTTCGTAAAACAACTGTTGAACAAAATTGTAGAAATGACCGTGACAAAGTAAGGCTTTTCAGGAAAATCTGGACTGTTGGATGTGAAGGGCACTTGGGTAGTTTTTGGAGATAATTCGGTGACTGTGGGTGGTGGCCGGAATGGCAGCCTGATGTTGGGATCTGGGTTCTGGGGTGGCTCGCTGCGATATTTAAGTTTAGGGAGAGAAAGAGGATGGGGAAATGAAGTAAGAAAAAGGAAAAAGGGTTTTATATTTTCTACCAACTAATTCTTGGATTAAAAAAAAATGAAGGTTCGTAGGAAAAAACAAAAAGGCCACATGGATAAGAAAAAAAATTCCGCATCATCAGCTGCCCAAATAAATTCATCCTGCCTTTGCCATGTCAGCATGGCCAATGCCACACCAGCAAGTCAAATGTCCATGTCAGGGAACTTAAAGGTGGAAAATAAACTTTGTTACTGATTGGACTGGAATACCAAATCCTGAAAAGTTGTAGTAAAATTTTATGAATCATTGCCGAGGGGCTAAATCCGCATTGTGGCCTAAGTACAAGGACTGATAGCACAATTTGAGCTAATCAAAATCTGGATAAATTATACGTAGAGTACAACGAGACCATAATATATATTGAAATCAGTAAAACTAAGACCAACAATCGTTTAATCCTTTAATTAGCACATTATTGTTCTTAATCATTTTGACATTATTGTTCACATATCACTTGAAGGTGCAAGTTGTGAATCTTAAAATCGCATAAAAGAGGTTTTCTTGTGAAGCATTGTAAATAAGTGAATCATTGTCATTCAAAGGGAATAGCTAAACTGGTAGTTGTAATAAATATTGTTCATCTTTGGAATTCTATTGCTGTTCATGGTTGCGCACCACATCAAATTTATTCAGATCTTTTAATCACATTTATAATTACCTTGGTTGCTTAAGATTAATAGACAGTTTTCTCTGGGTGCAGTCTCTTTCTTATGATATCGTTGCCAGACTAATCTCATTGTTCGCTTTATCATGTGTAGATTTTTACTGTTATTTTATTATATCACTTTTCTTACTTTGAAAAAAAAAAAAAAATTCAAAGACTGTTCTCAGGACAATTGAAATGGTTAAGGATGCCTGGGGATTCTCGGAACATGATCCTTCTGAAAAGCAAAGATTTCTAGATTCTCAGCTCACTGAAAATATATCAGAAGGAAGATATGCTCCCTATATACTTCAAAACCTGACTTCTTCACCTCTAGAATATCATGTTTATCAAGGACTGGCTGATTCTGATCAGTTTGATATCACAAAAGAGAAAGATGGAAAAATTGTGCAAGCTGGTGCTTCTGTTCCAATTTATCTTAACGATATTCCTGTGCAACAACTTTTTCATTATGGGCCTAGTCATTCTTCTGACAATCTCAGTGAGAGGCAATCAAATGGAGTGGCTCATCATTTGATGACTATTCAGTTTGATGGCATGTCTGTGCCTTCTGCTCCTGTTTCAATGGATCTTGTTGGACTTACATATTTTGAGGTTGATTTTTCAAATAATTCACAATACAACGTAAACCTGAAAGAAAATGGTGCAGCTAGTGCCAAGAATGGTTTTGTAGTCCCTGTTGTGTTTGATGTTTCAATGCAACGATATAGCAAGCTAATACGATTGTACTCAACAGTATGTATATGTGCATATATTGAAAAGAGTTTTTGATTTTCAGTTGTTTGTTAGCTTCTTCTAATTCCTCTTAATTTCAGGTGATAATCCTAAATGCTACTTCAATTCCATTGGAACTACGGTTTGATATTCCATTTGGTATTTCACCAAAGGTGTGGACAAATCTATTGTTCGATTCCTATAAATTTCATTGTTTATTTATGCACGTCTTCATCTCTTTGTTATGTCTTTGTGCTGATTATTCCAGATTCTAGACCCAGTATATCCTGGTCAAGAATTCCCGCTGCCTCTCCATTTGGCTGAAGCTGGTCGGATGAGGTGGCGTCCACTTGGGAATTCTTACCTGTGGAGTGAAGTGCACAACCTCTCTGATCTTCTATCCTTGGAAGGGAAAATTGGATTTCTCAGGTCTTTTGTATGTTATCCATCTCATCCAAGCAGTGACCCATTCCGTTGCTGCCTATCACTTCAGCATATTAGCATACCTGCAGCTGACAGGCTAAAGAAGGGCTCAGTGAGTCATGTTGATGATACTCTGAACCAGTCAATCCAAAGTAGCAATAAAAATATAAAATGTCTGGACAAGTCAAAACATCGATATATTCATCAGATGACTTTAAGCGCTCCGTTAGTCATTAATAACTATCTTCCTGAGGCAATATCATTGACGATTGAAAGTGGTGGAATTACTCGTAGTGCATTGCTTTCAAAGGTTTGTTTTCGTTGTTCTACCATGAAAAATGTAGTGTCGTGCATCTCTTAACTTACTAGGATTTGGTGCTCTGAACTAATGTTAAATCATGCACCTATCTTTTCAGGTAGTGACTTTATTTCATCATATTGATCTATCACATGACCTGACAGTGGAGTTCAATATTCATGGATATAGACCTTCAGTTATTAAGTTTCCGCGCACAGAAACATTCAGTACCACTGCCAAGTTCAGTGGAACAAAGTTCTGTCAGTCTGAAACCGTTGTCTTTGACCCTGATATTTGTAATGGTAATTTATATCTATTGGTTTCCTACATTACTATAATTTTAACTAATTCTTTTCATAGTATAGCTGTTACTTTTTTGTTCTAGGCCCAATATATGTAACTGTGGAAAAGATGATGGATGCATTCTCTGGTGCTCGAGAACTCTTCATCTTTGTTCCCTTTCTGTTATATAACTGCACAGCATTCCCACTGAATATTACGGAGTTTACCAATGAGATGGATAGAACTGTCTGTACTTTACCTTCCTGCTACAATAAAGTTGATAATGAGCTGTTTCAAGGCACCAGAGATGGTCTGAGCCTTTTACTTTCTGACCAACACTCATCTGTTGGAGCTTCGCAAATTGACAGTTTGGACTGTTCTTTCTTGAAAGATTGCATTGGTTCAACTACAAAAACATTTGATTTGCCGTTAGGAAGATTTGTTAGAAATCCCTTGATTACATCGTCTCAGAAACAAACTGACCAACATGATTTAGTGGATCAGAAAACTTCTTCAAATATTCTGAAAAATCGATTGGGTTCAAGCACTCAGTTGTCAGGGAATAATGACTTTGTGGAAAAAGAGTATGGAATGGTTAAGGCATGCATATATTCTCCTCGTCCTATTTCTGCTGGAAGGGAAATTGTGGTTTGCATAGGTAATTGTTTGCGTCGACATAATTCAGAAAATATGCCTAATTCTTCATGGTCAGGGCCCTTTCTTCTTGTTCCACCAAGTGGTTCAACGACTGTTCTTGTTCCACAGCCATCCTCAAATGCAATGTTTATATTATCTGTTACATCTAATGCTATTGCTGGAGCCTTTGCTGGGAGGACGCGGGCCATTACTTTTCAGCCAAGGTAACGATTTTGATAAGAATGCAAAAAGGAGTGCTGTCTCCAGTCAAGTACTATTGTTTTTTATCAACACGTTCTGTTTTTGTCTCTTTGATAGCAAGTGTTTGCTGTGCAGATATGTTATCAGTAATGCATGCAGCAAGGACTTATATTATAAGCAGAAGGGAACTGATGCTGTCTATCATTTGGGTGTGAGGCAACATTCACAACTTCATTGGACAGATACAGCTAGGTACTTTTGTCATCTTTATGTTGAGTGGTTTTATTCCATATCAGTTAAACTTGAAGTTGCCATGGTTTTATGTTCAAGTTGGGATTCACTGTCTATTGCCAATTGGTCTAAGTAGCTTGCGCCCCCTTCCCCCCGGTTTGCTACTGTGATCTGCTTATTTGGCCTAAATGCAATGTTCAAGCCAGATGATGGGCCTGTTAAGGGCCTCTCCCATTCTTACGTGGTGGTTTTATTTTGATGCCTCCTAAATTTGGATCCAGGTTGAATGAGATATGGTATTAGAGCTCAGATTCTTTATGTTGTTCTTATTGCTTATTGCCCCAAGAAGTGTTTATCCACTTGAAAGGCCTATTCGTTTTGGTTGTTAGTATTGGAACAACTCTTGAAGGGGATTACTGAGTGGTGTCAACTATCGACCCATATTGTTTAGGTCTTCACTTTGTTGTGTCTTTATATTCAAGTTGGGCCTTACTATTTATTGTTAATTAATTTTAGGTTGAATGCCTGTCTTGGATTCTTTTAGGCATTAGATTTATGAGAATTTGATGTTGGGAATAAGATATTGGTAATAGTCTTCCTTTATGTGTTTTAAATTGGGATAGTTTATATCCTGTTTGTTTTGCTGGGAATATTTCAAATAATAGGACAGAATTTCCCCTGCTTTTTTCAGTTAAAAAAATCCCCTTACTGACTACTTTTACTAAAGATGTAAAAGGAGAGCAACTTCTTGTCTTTGCAATATCCTATACATGACTTAAAGAAATAACAAGACCATTTAAGATATATAACCGAGTAAAAATATTCATAACTAAACATTTGAACTGATGAATAAAACCTTTAGCCAATGTGTACTAGAAAGCTAACTCCTAAACCCTAAAACCGCCGCGCCAAGCCAAGCCATTCGTGAACTCCTGAGACAAAGTGACGAAGTATTTAATTTATCTGTAGACTCTCATACCTACATGTGCTCACTGTTCATAGTCTACCTTCAAATACCTCCTCAACGGTCTCATATTTGCAATGAACAGTTTGTCAATTTAGTAATGCTATCACTTGCTTCCTCATAAAGTTATCAAGTTTTCTTATGGTATTGGAAGTTGATAGTCCCCTGGATCATCAGAACTTGCTATATGTATTCCCCTACTTCATTTAGAAGGCCTGAGAGCTGCATTGATTGGTAGGTTTTTTAGGAGTAATAGCAGCACTTCAATGTGTTGGTGTTAACATGATTTAACCATGGCAGACGCTCCTGGCAATATGGATCCTGGTTGAACCAAGATTGCTATGTGAAACAATATAAACATTTACAAAGCTTTATTTGGCTAAAATACAGGGGGGGGGGGGGATTATCATTATCTAAACTAATTTTAATTAGAATGGGATGATGGTAACTTTGTGTAACTTCTTGGTTATGACTTCTAAAACTATTATACATTATCTTTTGTCCCTCCCGGGCTTGCTTATCCATTTCCAATCTGTTGCAGGGAGCTGTTGATTTCCATGCGTTTTGATGAACCTGGCTGGCAATGGTCTGGTAGCTTCTTGCCAGATCATCTAGGTGACACTCAAGTGAAGATAAGGAATTATGCTTCTGGAACAATGAAAATGATACGGGTGGAGGTACAGAATGCTGATGTTTCCATCAGGGATGAAAAGATTGGTGGAAGCCTCCAGGGGAATTCTGGGACGAACTTGATTCTCTTATCAGAGGATGATACAGGGTATATGCCATATCGAATTGATAATTTCTCAAAGGAGGTTAGTAGCTGTTTGATTAATGCCTCTTTTGTGCTCTTAGCTAATTGCTTTATACTTGTTAATTTCTGATTTCTATATTTTGTGACATTTTAATGCATTGGATGCCAACTTAGTATTCCTAATCAGTTCAATTGCTAATGACGGACTGAGTGAACCAAATACTTAATCTATGTGTCTCTGCTTAGTGCTATGTATACGCCAGCATTTTTTAAGCCATGTTCAGATTGTTGAACCGCATTCTTTGCTTATGTGCTATTAGACCATTTCTTAGCAGAGTTTTTTTATTTTATCTTATATTGTACTTCTTGTGGTTGACTAAATGTTATTCTGCCTTTTCTATTATTGCTTCTCTTTCTGCTTTTTGGGGGTTATTTATGATATGTGCTACTTTTGATGCACTAAGATCCTAAACCAACAAACGTAGAATACCAACTCTAAAGTCCAAATCTTAAGTAGTTTGATCCCTCAATTACCTTCTTTGCATTCTGTATCATCCATTTAAACTTTAATTATCATTATTTATGAGAGCTCTGTATCATTTGTGTTATTGTAGAGACTAAGGATTTACCAACAAAGGTGTGAATCACTTGACACCATTGTTCACCCATACACTTCCTGCCCTTATGCATGGGATGAACCCTGCTATCCCCATCGTGTCTTTATTGAGGTATGCCTGCTTTACTTTTTGTTCCTTTCCAAAGTAAGGCATTGCCTTTCTAATGATCTTTGTTTGACAAATAAAGGTACCAGGGGAGCGTATGGTGGGTTCTTTTGCTCTAGATGATTTGAAAGAATATACACCTGTACACCTACAGTCAACTTCCGAGGTACATCATTCTGCTATTAGTTTTGTTGCTTTAAACAGGACTTGAGATAAGGGTGTCTGGGCAGATCTGCAAACTTGATCCACTCTGAATTGGTAAAGGAGAAGTTGTATAATGCAGCTGATTCTCTCCCAGGATTGAACCCTCCTGCAGTAACTTATCTTTAGGGGTCAATTTGCAGCATAAAATTTG
>JAQSVH010000009.1:2261349-2272279 GCA_029448705.1 Adansonia digitata
TGCAGCTGATTCTCTCCCAGGATTGAACCCTCCTGCAGTAACTTATCTTTAGGGGTCAATTTGCAGCATAAAATTTGCAAGTTCACAATATAACCATTTCTAGTTTCATGCTATATTTAATGATTATCGCAGCATTAGAAGTGTAGTTTGAAGATGAACATAATTTTATGATATATCTAAAAAGGCCCTTCTGCTTTACCCAAATTTCAAGATAAGCAACTATTCTTTCATACCCAATTGAGCCCTTATTTGGACGGAAGTTGTTAGTCTGTTATCTTTGCTGCATCTGCATCTGCATCTAGGTATGACCTGCATGGCTGCGTTGGTCTTTGTAGCACCAACATGGCTGAAAACTAATAAATTTTCAAACATAAAAACTAAATAATTACATGAGTTTTATAAATATATAAACACAATCATTTAATGATTTTATTCTTAGAACATTAATTTAAATAATTTAAAACCTAATGAAGTTAAAATATTTAAATTTTAAAAGGGAGGGGTAGGGAAATGAAGAAAGAGAGATGGAAGAAACGAGAAAAAAAATTCGAGTCTTTTCCCTTGTATCCTTTCATTCTTCGATTATTTTCCTCTTGTGATTTAAAATGTAGTGCTATAGCCCAAATATTCCGCTGCACATGACCATTGATCTGCAAAAACAAGTATTCAATTGCTGGGTTTTGACTAGAATCTTGCAGGCTGACCTGACTCCTATTTCCCTGCCTGGTATCACAGTAATCACCATTTTCCTCTTCATCATGGCCTTTGATTCTTTTAAGTCTTGATGAATGGAGATGACATCAGCTCCTAAAAACTTGCCCACTCGGTCTTGGGTGTCAGCAACATCATGTTGCTGCATCTCTCCGACCTCTGCTTTCTTTATCCTTCTCATCTTCTGCTCAACTTCTTGTTTTATTCAGCCATCATGCATGGACTTTCAACTTTACGCTTTCTTCTGATTCCTCTTTCTTTTCCTTTCTGATACCCTGACCCCTCCCTAACACACGCACATCTTTGCAAACCTCTCTAACCCAAGCCCAGGGCAAATTTCTTCCTAAATTTCCTTTTTTTATATCCTTACTGTCATTCATATTTTTTTGTTTGGGACTGTCCTAGTAGTTGCTTAATATTATTTTTTAAAAAGAATTTTAAAGTTTGATTTGGTTGAAAATTCAGTTGTGGTCACGATTGTGATCAGTATATTAGTTATAAAGGTTGCTGCCATTAATAATCATAGCTACCTGCTCAGATAGAAGATGAGAGGAGAACAATTTGAGGACAATGCTGTGTTATTTTTTCAAGAACAGGGGAGAGAGAATGCTGGTGGAATTATAAAAATATAGTTGTCAAAATATGGTTATCACTGGAAATGAAAAAAATTTAAGCAATTTTAATTTGAAGTTCAAAGGCTTTATAGAAATTTATGAAATGTTAACAAAGTATGAAGTGAAATTTGCCAACTGCCTAGATGGCTGGCAATATTACACTGCATGATGTAATGCTCTGTACTATATGATTTTGTTTATTCTTTTATAAATATTTCTTTTGAAATAAGGGTTTTATTAAAATGTAAAAAATCAGCTATTCAAGGTTATTATTTTCCCTCTACTCCTGAATCCTGATTTACATGAAGTATTTGTCTGATACTAAATTTTGTCTACAGAAGCCAGAAAGGATGTTGCTTTTATCTGTGCGTGCTGAGGGTGCAACAAAGGTGCATTTATCATGGTTAGGTTCATTAAGCTGGGATTTTCACATTTGTGTAGCTTAACAGCTGAGTTTCCTGTTTCAGGTGCTCAGCATTATTGATTCAAATTACCATGTTCTGAAAGACATGAAGGATCAAAGTACCATTAGGTTCAAAGAAAAACAAAAACAAGAGAAACAAAAGAAATCTGTTGACTATAAGGAGAAGTTTTCACTTACTATTCCTTGCATTGGTATTTCTTTGGTTAATTCTTATCCACAGGTTAGCAGATACAAGTTAGTAGTTTTTTGGTCCAATCTAAAGAGAGACTTCAAAATCTATTAAGCTTTCTCTTTATTGCAGGAACTGCTTTTTGCCTCTGCAAAAAATATAAAAATTGATCTGCTTCAGAGCGTGGACCACCAAAAGCTTTCTTGTCATATATCTTCACTGCAAATAGATAATCAACTGCATAACACCCCTTATCCCGTCGTCCTTTCCTTTAATAGTGAATACAGAAGTAACCAAATTGGCCAGATAATGAATGATGACAGCCCAACATCTAAGGTTGAAAGGGGAATACTGATTTCTTCGGACTCTTCTTTTGAACCTGTATTCTACCTAGCTGTGGCAAAGTGGAGGAAGAAAGATGTTTCGTTGGTTTCTTTCGAATATATAAGCTTAAGGTATGTTGTCTGCTGAGTTAAATGCATCTTAATAATTTGTTTGGTTTGTACTGTAATAGTTTTAGTGCTTATCGAAGTATATTAATTGCTTGCAGAATGGCAGATTTTTGCCTTGAGCTTGAGCAGGAACTGATATTGAGCTTGCTTTACTTCTTCAAAGCTGTCTCTCCGGGTTTTCAGAGTCAAGTCTTGCCATTTTCTGATCCTATCTTCAGTGTAGGTTTTATGCATGGTCAAACTTCTGAGCATGTGAAAGTAAGAGAACAGCTACATGGAATAGGCACTCCTGTGCTCAGTAAAGTTGATGAAACTGGTGGATTACTACCTTTAATAGTTCCTATAGGGGCACCCTGGCAGCAAATTCACCGGTTGGCCAGAAGACAGAGGAAGATTTATGTGGAATCATTTCATTTGGCTCCTATAAAGTTTTCTTTTAGGTAGAACCAATAATAATGTCTCTAGTGGGATTGATTTCTTTTAATTCAGTTGAAGCCCTTATTTTATCACCTATAAACTAAACTAACAAATATGAGTCTTGGTTTGAACAGCTTTTCTAGTTCTCCTTGGATGCTTAGAAATGGAGTTCTTACTTCAGGAGAATCTCTTATCCATGTGAGTAGCTCTATTAGTTTTCTGAACTGCTAGAATTATCTTAGTTTGTTATCAGAGAAGTTAAGTCTCAAAAAAATAAAACTGGCATGGTTATTGAAATCAGATCACTTCGAGCTTAACCAGGAAATGGATACTTGATTACTTGGCTGTGAGGAGATAATTGGAATACGTGGTCATAAATGTCACGTGACTTTGGTGAATTGGTTAGGTTTTCCTTAAGCCGAATGTTGGGGAAGTACTTGTGCTTCATGCATCACTTAATAAGGGTCAGACTTAACAAATACATCATTTCACATTTATTTTACACGCACAAATGCATAGACATGGTATATTTGTAGATGCTCATTTGACATACATTGTTTTTACTCTTTTAACCGTGACTGGAATTTGGCCACTCTGCATTAAGGTGGTTGATACCTAAGCTTGGTTTGGTAAACAGATATTTATTTAGATATTTAGCTAGGATGAGACCTTATTAGCCTTGGTACTTATGGATGAAAGTATTAGAGCTGTTGTGAGCAATTCATTTGATGAATGTCTTGATTAAGCCCATTAATTATTCTTAGTAAACGTGCTAAAGCTAATTGAGCCTACTTAGGATGCTTAGGTTTTCGTGGCTTGTTTAAGTTCATGAATGTCTTTTTTTTTTTTCTTTTTGTTATTTGATATTTGAATTCGGCTAGAAATTTAAACTATTAATTGTCATTACCAATTATTACTTTTATAAGTGATCTTGATTGCATGAGTTAGGTTTCTAAGATTGAGTCTCAGTTGTTACTTTGAAGCTTCTTTTTTGAGTTCAGTTGCAAGTTCATGAATAAGTTCAAAACTAACTCAGTTATCAAAAGAAGCAAGCTTCAGCTCTTGCTTTGATAATTACTTAAAATCAAACTTGAATTAAAAAGTTTGAGATTGATAAAAACCTTAAAAAAAAAAGCTCAAGCTAGCTGTAGCGATCTCTTTTTCTCTTGTCCTTTTTCCCCCATATGTAATAAAGTGAAGTTACGGCAACCACATAACAGTTGCAGGTGATCTTTACAACCTGATGAATTAATTTTAGAATGCTATTAAGTATATGTTAGTTTCTATGTTTGCTAGTTTGTCTGTTTATTGGTTTGGCGCAGGTTCTGTTTCTCTAATTACCTCATTCTCCACAAAAACCATAAACAGCATAGGAGAAAAAAGAGATAATAATAAAATAAGTAGACATGATGTGGGAGGGAAGAGGAAAATGATTGTGATTCTCATATTTTCTTCTAATTTTTATCCATGATTCTGATCTTGCAGTTATTCCTAAGTCAATCATTAAAAGTTCTTACTTTGAATCACAAAATGTGTCTCGCTAGTGTAATTCATGTTGTTTCTCTTTATTACTTTTCTTTGTTTTATATCAATTCCATTCTTTTGGTTTTACTTTCGGAAATCCCCTTAGAATGCCTCTCTTACAGCAAATTACTAATTTTCTTGGTAAAATTATTAAATGCAGAGAGGTCTGATGGCTCTTGCTGATGTAGAGGGAGCACGAATTCATCTCAAAGAGTTGTCAATCATGCATCAAATGGCTAGTTGGGAATCCATTCAGGAAATCCTCATTAGGCACTACACTCGGCAACTTCTCCATGAGATGTACAAGGTAAATTTTATTTTCTTTTGGGTGTAATCGTTGAACCCTGTAGATTGGTGCTACCACCTTCTGAGGTGTGGAATGAAGCAATAAACTATCTAGGACTTTGTTATCGTTCTTATTATGTTGTATGGGTTTAATTGTAGCTTTTGTATGCATTTAGGACATTACAGAATATTTAGGTTATAAATATTAATCGGTACTTTCCTTATTTTCCAAGTGGTAGGGCTTATGGGTTATATATGGTTTTTTGCATTTCTACTGGGGTTTAGGGTTTAGAAAACCTATGTTATTTTAGTTTCGAGCAGGCTTGATTTACTATTGAGATACTGATATTTTGGCTATTTTGGAGATTGGTATTTTTGCTGTTTAGATACTTGGTTATTGATATTTGAGAATTTTGGTTGAGAATTCAAGGTTATTTTCTGTATCAGAGTAAAAAAGATCCGTAGTTTTGAGTTGTGAGCAGTTTTTGGAGTTAATTTGAATAGAATTTCAGAATTTAAGTTAGTGATTTAAAGTTGTGAGAATTTTTGATTGATTTCAAAGTTGTTTAAGGGAGAAAAAGTAGGTAAAATAGGAGGAGTTTTCAGGATTGGTTGAAAATAGTTCTCTCAAATTCAAAGCCGCAAATCTTGTCTACTTTGATACCAGATTGATGTAGAACAGGTATTCTAAAACACTCAATAATAGCCAAAAAATCTCAATTGCATGAACTCAAATCTCAAGTCTCAAAATTTAAAATCCCTATAAAAAAATATCAAATCTTGGGTTTTAAGCCCATCAAAATAATGCCACCTAAGTACTGAGGAAATTCCATAGAATGACCAAATAAACATACCCACGTAGTAATTAAGTCCTATTTTCTAAATTTATGCCTAGAATAGACGTTCTTCCAAAAAGTTGCAAGAATGTCCTCCATCAGTTGGCTTACCCGTAGGCCTCAGATCAAAATTTCATGTTGTGTTGCTCCATTTGGTATTACAACTTGAACCTAGGATCTCTAACCAAATCGCATATTATCACTTGAGTAAGCCTGGATGGCTATGATTGATGGCTTTTGTTTTGGAAATATGTTAACTTGTATCTTAGTTTTGTACTCTTATGCTTCAGAACTCCGTTTTTCCTTCTTTCTGAAGTTATGCTTTAGTCTCAAATTCACTTAGATTCTGTTTCAAACAAATTAATTCTCTGTACTCTGCAGCAGATGATGTTTGAATTTCATCTGCTATATGTTATAGTCTATTTAAAATGCTGGTGTGTTGCATTGGTCGTGATTCATAATCTTCTCGAAACTAAACAGTCTTTCATGGGCTCCTACTTGTGTAATCTGCAGGTGTTTGGCTCTGCTGGTGTTATAGGTAATCCCATGGGATTTGCCAGGAGTCTAGGTGTTGGAATTAGAGATTTCTTAGCAGTTCCTGCCAAGAGTATTTTGAAGGTAATTAAATTCATTATTCTTTGTTAACTTTAACTCTGCCTCAATACCTTGGGACTGAAATAATGGTGATTTCTTTTAGAGTCCCACTGGAATTATCACAGGCATGGCTCAAGGCACTACTAGTCTTCTGAGCAATACAGTATATGCATTAAGTGATGCTGCCACTCAATTCAGTAAAGCTGCACACAAGGTATCACTAGATGCAACTTGTTCTGAATAATTAAGGGTTTTTTTTTTCTTAACCTATGAGCAACTTGAATTATTCAGTTAAATATCTTTGATTGACAATGGAAAGTTATTCTGATTGCAGGGTATTGTTGCATTTACGTTTGATGACCAGGCTGTTGCAAGAATGGAAAAGCAATTGAAGGGGGAAGCTTCACACAGTAAAGGCATAATAAATGAAGTCTTTGAGGTATGTTATCCATATTTTGTCTGTATATATTTTTTTAGTTCTTTTCATTTGAGTTCTTCCTATATGGATTATAAATACTGCAGTGCGAGCAGCAAAAGCATTATCTTGTTAAGGCTGCTAAGAAATTAAGCTGTTCAGTAAAAGCTATTTCTCTTATGGGGAGCCTGTCTGGATACAGATGCCAAAGCTAGAGTTGTTGGTCTGCTTACAGCCCTACTGCATACCTTTTCAAGGTTGTCTTATTTTGTTGTTGATTTCAGGGACTTACAGGCCTACTTCAATCACCGGTTAAAGAAGCGGAGAAACATGGCCTACCTGGCATCCTTTCAGGTAAACCGCTGGCACCTAGCTGACTGCATGTCTTTATGAACCCTTTTGCTGTCATTATCAACGAGACAAGCTTCATCACCGGGAATACTTTATTTCTTTCTTATGTACAGGAATAGCTTTGGGAGTAACAGGATTAGTGGGAAGACCAGCTGCTAGTATACTTGAGGTTACTGGAAAAACTGCACAGAGTATTAGGAACAGAAGCAGATTATACCATATGGGATCACATCGTTCTAGAGTTCGTTTGCCAAGGCCTCTAAGTAGTGAACTTCCTTTGAGGCCTTACTCTTGGGAAGAAGCTGTTGGAATATCAGTTCTTAAGGAAGCTGATGATGGCAAGCTCAAGGATGAGGTGTATGTCATGTCCAAAGCACTCAAAAAACCTGGTAAATTCGTCATCATGACGGACAGGCTCGTGTTGGTTGTTAATTGTCCAAGTCTTGTGGACTTAGGGAAACCTGAATTCCAAGGTGTTGCTGTAAATCAAGAGTGGATCATAGAAACAGAAATTAGCCTGCGTAGTGTAATCCACACTGATGCTGATGATGGGACGGTACATATTGTCGGAAGCAGTTCAGATGCCTTATTGAGACAGAACCAGCAGCTGTCAAGGAAGGGCGGCAGTGGTGGGACAAGGATGCGGTGGAATAATCCATCTATGCCTCTTCCACTGTTTCAGACCAACTTGGAAATGGCATCAGAAGAAGATGCAGAAAACATTTTACAGGTTTTGCTTTCTACAATTGAACAGGGGAAAGAGCAAAGGGGAAATGAACATCTATTGCAGCGAAGTAACATCAAGTAAATTTTCATTATTAGTTAGAAAAGCCCTCCCTCCCCCCAAAAAAATAATGTTTAAAAAAAAGAAAGGAAATAGCTAGAAATAGAAGTTGAATTGGAAGTATATTCTTTTTCACTCTTGCAACTATTAATGCATCTACTTGGTGTATAGTTTGTACAAAATTATAATTTACAGTAATATTTATATATGGTGGGTGCATTTTTGTGTCCAAATCTAGAGTTCTGAAGGATGCAAAATTATTGATAAAACACAAATATTTTTAAGCATACGAGTTTGTTATTCCATTTGCTTGAAACGAGCTAATCCATTTATTGAATCATATAAGTGGCGGATCACTTGATCTCATTAAAATAAAAAACTGCATTATATATTTATAATATGCTTATTTGAAATGAATTGTGAATTTACCATTTGTTCCTTTTAATCAAATGAGTTATGTGGATTATTTTCGCCATTTTATCATTTTAATTAAATACGGTTTCGCTTTTTCCTCATTGCTTTTCTTTTTTTTTATATATATATAAATTTTATGAAGGTGAAAAGAATTGCCAAGAACAAATAATAGCAAAAGCAGCAATAACCTTAGCAAGCATGAGTACCCCTAGATGCAAGAAAGAAAGAACTATGATAATTGAAGCCAGGTTTTTTTTTCTAACCCATATAGGAGCACAGTTGTGCAAGCATTTGGATGTAACAAAATAGAAAATGTTGGAATATGATAAAATAGGTACATCTCCAGTGATGATTGAGGCAGGAGTTAATGAAGTTTAATCACATTGGTTTCTTTAGAATGAAGTTAGATAACAGAGGCCTAGAGAAAAGTTGTTTCATTCAACTCCTAAATCCTCATTCTTCCCGTGCTGATATTGTGAATGTTTTGCATGTTAGTCAGCATGAAATTTGCTAAACTCAAAATGAGATAATACTTTACATTCCGGAAAGGAAAAAAGAAATAAAAAAAAGCTTCAAAGTTGGGATGCGCAAAACTCCAAAGTTCGAAGATTGGATAAAGGCAAAAAAAAAAAAAAAAGTATATCTGAGGTGGAATCTCTGCAGCAAAACCCTAAAAGATAAATAGTTAATAGTCAATCTATTCTTGATAAAAATTAATTTGATTTAAAAAAAATGTTATATTCTCATTCCTTGGCTTCTGTTTGATCACCCTTTTTCACAATTTCACCATATGACTTTAAATATGCTATATTTTTGGTCAATAAACCTTAAAATTATTGAAACTTTGGACATACACGCAATAGTTTTAACTTTTTTTTTTGGGGGGGTTCCAGTCTCATTATAATGGGAAAAAAAAGGTTCATCCAATAAAAGGTTAAAACTAATCAGACAGGTTTATCATTCTTTTCATCTAGACATGCACAAGGTTAAAATTAATGGGGGTTGGTGAGGTGAAGTGTAGATTAAGAATTTAAAAAGAAAAAAAATACACGTAACGTAACTAATCTGGATAAATTCTACTGATTAAGCTGTTTATTTTATGAGTGGAAGCATTCAAAACTAGAGAAGATGGTAAAACGGACTCTATAGCCGAACCTTTTTGACAATTCCGCAATCAGTTCCGAACTGTTTGTCAATGTTTCATTAGATTAAGACTCTTCAATGTGTGCCAATCAAAACTCAAAATTGTGTTTCAATCTCATATTTGTCTTGCTGTAAGCAAAGAATTTTATCCAAAAACCATTCATCTGTAATTCATTATGACAGTCTTTTTCATCTTATTTCAACATCTAGCACAATAGTCAACAGAAAATCATGTTCTAATATATTATTTTGAAACCAAATACTGTCGATGTTACATGTATTTAGATATGGACAGTGAATAAAGTTAAAAAAACCAAGGAGATAATAACGTGATTCTCTTTTCTTCTAGCTGCAATGATAGCCCCTTGACAATTAGTCAAAAAGGATTATAAGCAGCCCTTTTTAAGTCATGATAAATGATGCAGCTTGAAATTTCTCAATGGATTGAGCGTTTAGAATAAATTTAGCTTGAACTTAAGAGAGAAGTGCATGTGTATAGAAGGCTGATATCAGTATTGTAGATTTACATCGCATCATCAAAATACAGGAATAGCATACTTATAGTTAGGCTTACAGTTGGATCCATATCATCATGCCAAAGAACATTCTGGTGACAGGTGGTGCTGGTTTTTTTGGAAGCCACACGGTGCTGCAGCTGATATTGGGGGGTTACAATGCGGTGGTGGTGGACAATCTCAACAATTCCTCTGATATTGCCATCAGAAGAGTCAAAGAGCTCGCTGGCGAATATGGCAACAACCTTCAGTTTCACCGGCTGGACCTTCGAGACAAACCAGCTCTGCAAAAACTTTTTGCAGAAACAAAAATTGATGCTGTGATACACTTTGCTGGATTGAAGGCGGTAGGTGAAAGCATGAAGAAACCATTGATGTATTATAACAACAATCTCATTGGAGCAATCACCTTGTTGGAAGTAATGGCTGACCATGGATGCAAAAACCTTGTGTTTTCATCGTCAGCCACAGTCTACGGTTGGCCAAAGGAGGTTCCATGCACAGAAGACTTTCCTGTGGCTGCAATCAATCCTTATGGAAGAACCAAGCCATTCATTGAACAGATTTGTCGAGACATACAATACGCAGACCAAGAATGGAAGATCATATTGCTAAGATACTTTAACCCTGTGGGTGCACATCCTAGCGGCTATATCGGAGAAGATCCCCGTGGAACTCCAAACAATCTCATGCCTTACATGCAGCAAGTTGCTGTTGGCAGGCTACCTCACTTGACCATATTCGGGAACGATTATTCCACCAAGGATGGCACTGGGGTGCGTGATTATATCCATGTTGTTGATTTAGCAGAGGGTCATATCGCCGCACTGCAAAAGCTATCCGATCCGAAAATAGGATGTGAAGTCTACAACTTAGGAACCGGGAAAGGAACGTCAGTTTTGGAGATGGTTGCTGCGTTTGAAAAGGCATCTGGGAAGAAAATTCCAATTGTTATGGCTGGCAGGCGGCCTGGTGATGGTGAAATAGTTTATGCTTCAACTGAAAAGGCAGAACGTGAGCTGAAATGGAAACCAAAATACAGCATTGAAGACATGTGCAGGGACCAATGGAACTGGGCCAGTAAGAACCCTAATGGTTACCAATCTCCTGAGAAATAATTAAGCTGAGAACTTTTGGTGCCTTGGTCACCATGTTACACTGTTTCTCAAGCTTTTCAGATTGAGTTTCTTGGCAATTTTAAATCGTTAGTACGAAAAATAAAGTACACGAATCTGGTTTCTTCTTAATTAGCTTGCGTAAGAAATTTTAAGAGCTAAAATTT
>JAQSVH010000009.1:2290224-2309134 GCA_029448705.1 Adansonia digitata
AATCACATATTCACATTTTATTTAACACAAATTAGCACCATTATATGATAAAATTACAAAAATAAGTATATAAACATTTGATTTCACCATAATAAGAAGAAAACACTAAAAGAAATAATAAATATGAACATATATATGACAAACACAACAGCAAAACCAACAACATATCAACATAAACATGATTAATGAAGAAAATAATTTACTAAGAAGAAGAAAATAAAATAAAATAAAATAAAATCAAGGAAAGTAGTTCATCATTATGCTTAGTCTTTCAACATGGATAAAAAAATCCATGAACTTAAGCGCATTTTTGGCTCACCAAAGAGAAGAAACAAATGTATTAAACAAATAAAATTTCATAGATTTAAGTTGAGATTTATGCCCTAACAAAGCTTTGAAATTTTTTTCAAGTATTTTTCTTATTGCTTGGTAAGGTCATTGGGCTTGTTGAGAAATTATTGGGCTTATTTAGCTTATTTATAAAATTTGAAGTTTCTAGGCCCATTAAAGAGATTTTGCACAAAAGAAAATTAATAAAAAATTTTATAAAGATTTCAAGTATTAGATCATACAAGGAAAGTTTTTGAGAAGTGTTATGTGCAAGAAGAGAAAAAAATAAAAATCCAAAACTCGTAAAATTTTACAAGAAAACCTTTATGGTGTAAATTTGTTATTTAGAAAAAAATTCACAACTCAAAAAATAAATTGAATTTTTAAAAACTGATTTGATGGTGGTTAAATGAAAATGTTAAAGAATTTTGAAGTTCAAAACTCGAGAAAATTCTACCAAAAATTTTACAGATTAAAAGAAAGCTCATATTTTAGGATCAAAAAATTTTAAACAATACGTTAAAACTTATAAATATGAATTAAATAAAACATTTTATTCAAAATATTAATTTACAAAATGGTAAAGATAAAAATTTAAAATTCAAAATTGGAAATTGGAAATAATTTTATCAAAAAAAATTTCACGAGTACAATACTCGTGATACTATGAAAAAATTCAAAATTAATTATAAAAATAAGTAACTTGACACCTTGTGGTATAAAATATTTCTTGAATATTTTTGATTTTTTGAAATGCATATTAGCATAAGTATTGCACAAGTGTCGATAAAATACATGATGGTTAATTTTTCATTCTTTATGAAAAAATCTCAAAAAATTCATGAAAATGGGAAATTTGATCGTGATATCATTTGCAGGAATGATTTTATGAATTCGGCAAGAAAATATTTAAGAACAAAATTTTCTTTTTGAATATTTGTCCTTTCATCTGAGATCAGTCTTCAAATGGCATTTTTTTCATCAAGTGAACTTACAGCTATCCAAATTATGACTAAAAAGGTCTTGAAAATGTCTTGTTCATCTAAAAAATATCAGTCCCAATGAGGATGGCCATTAAGTTCTTGATCTCGAATATTCAAGATTATTGGAAATGAGACATCTACGGTATGCAACCCTAATGTGTTAACTCCATAATTAATATTACCTTGGCCAAAGACTTTGGTTAACATGGGCCAAGTACATGTGAGATGAATCTTCTCTAGGCCATTCATTCACCTACCATATGATTTATGCCATACTTAAAACTACTCTGCAATAAGCATCCCTCTATTTTGGACCCTTTCGTGATGGAATCAAAGCATGACACTCCTCATATGAGATGACTTAGTGCTACAAGCCTAAAGATCACTTACACTACTGACATAAGAGTATTCCTACAGACACTTGAGTGAAATACCAAATGAACTCTCATAATTGGTCATGTTCAGTGAACTTGTTACCATAACAAGCACCTATATGATGTCCCTAAGTATCTTTATATTTCAACTTTTGAGATTAGTTGCATGCATCCTATGTATTGAGGCTTACGTTTGCTAGACTTTGTGCATTATCAATGCCCTGTTTTAACAATATGATGGTCAGAAATGTTTTAAAACATGGCTTTGGTGAATAACGATCTCATAATCATAACTCTTTAAAATTCTTTTATAAAACCAATGTGTTCATAGGCTTTATTTATCTAAGATATTTATAACAATTACTTAATGAAATCTTATGGATAAAGAAATATCTCTATAACATTAATTAAAATATAATGTTTGATTACATTAAATATCTAAATGCTAATGCGTTACGAACCATAACAATTGGCTTGTAAAGCTCATGCCAACAATCTTCCACTAGCATTAAAGCTAATTGCCTATAAGTCTAAGTCCCATGCCTTTCACATGATGATTATGTTTCTACTTGACAAAACTTTAGTGAAACAATTAGCTAAGTTCTCCTAAATGGGCACTTATCCCATACTAACATCAAGTCTCTTAATAATATCTCTAATAGCGTGATATCGCCATAACACATGTTTAGATTTGTGATGAGACCTTGGTCTTAACTTACACTATGGCTCTGTTGTTATCAGGTAATAATGCTAAAAGCCACATCAAGTTCATTAAGTGAACTTATTCATCCAAACTTCCCCCAACATGGCCTTACATATAGGGGGATATATCCAGCTTTAGTTGTTGAATCTCTAGTCTTTTCATGTTTAGAACTTTTTCAACTGACTATAGCATTATTAAGGGGAAAAACAAAACCAACCTAATCATATTGGAAGTTCGAATCAGTATAATCTCTAATAAAAAGTTCAGCCCCTCAATACATGTCCTTCCATTTAATGTCCTAGGACATAACTTTTTCAAGTTAATACATGCCATGTACCATGGTAGGTTTCCTCTCTTTGAGTTTTCCATGCTAAACCTCTGTAGCACGTTACCTATTTAAGTGGATTATGATAAGCCAACTAGGCTTTTCAATCTATCTTTATAGATCTTAATTCCCAAAATGCATGTTACCCCTCCTAAATCCTTCATGGAGAAATATCCGGACAGCCAGACCTTGGTAGCCTATAGCATTGGTATATTGCTTCCTATGAGTAATATGTCATCAACATAGAGCAAAAAATAGTTAGCCCATTTATCATTTTATAGACATACAGATCATTAGGATTCTTTATGAAGCTAAATTTTTTAATTGCTTCATCAAATCTGATATGCCATCTTCATGAAGCTTGCTTTAGCCCACATATAGAATTTCTCAATATACATAGCTAATTTGGATTTGATTTGGATATAAAACCATAAGGTTGTGTCATGTACACTTCCTTTTGCAATTGAAGAATGCAGCTTTTACATCCATTTACCATATCTCATAATCGTGAGATGCAACTGTGGCAAGCATGATTCGAATGAATTCTACCATGGCAACTAGTGAAATGGTTTCTTCATAATCAATGACTTCTACCAATCTAGCCTTACATGTCTATAGTTGTTGTATATGTTAGTTTTCTTTTAAAAAAGAACCACTTTCACCTTTTAGGTTTTATCCTTTCAGGTGGATCAACCAAAGTTGATACCTGGCTGACTTCCATGGCATCTATTATAGATCTCATGGCTTTAAGCCATTTATCAGAATCAATGTCAGGCATTACTTCCTCAAAATTGGTAGGTTCAGTATCATAAGGCAAGTTTTCTTGGCCCACGAGAAATCTATAACTCTCTAAAGCTTTCATGATTCTACCAAATAAAGTAGTTATGTCTTTCGAGCTTCAAGTTGAAAATTTGATACTTTAACTATTGGCTAGGTTCCATTGAATGTTTATTTATGGTTCTTGAACTTCTTCAAGATCTATTTTACTTCCACTAGACCTGTCAAATGGAAATTCTTTCTTTAAAAAAGTGTCCATGCTTTGAGACAGACACCTTTTGCTAATTAAGACTATAAAAATAGTATCCAACGATTTTTTAGGATACCCTACAAACTCACATTTGAATGATCTTACTCCAAGCTTATCAGTCTTTGCATACTTCATGTACACAGTGCATCCCCAAATTCTAGCATAAGATAAGTCTGGCTTTTTACTTTTCTTTATCTTATATGGTGTCTTATCAACATATTTGGATGGAACATCATTTAGAAGATTAGTAGTAGTTTTTAAGGCCTATCCCTAAAAGGATATCAAAAGGTTAGCCTTAAACATCAAGGAACAAACTATGTCTAACAAAGTTTGATTTCTCCTTTCAGGCACTCCATTATGTTGTGGAGTTCTAAATGGAGTCCATTGCGATAGAATACCATTTCTATCAGAGGACCTAATAAATCTTGACTTAAGTATTCTTCTCCTCGATCGAATCTAAAGCTAGAATACTATTGCTAGCTTGTTTCACTACTTCCACCTTTTATTTTTTGAACTTTTTAAGAGCTTTGGACTTGTACTTCATTAAGTACACATACCCATACCTAGAGTAATCATTGGTAAAGGTAATGAAGTAAGAATACCTATGTCTAGCCATTCTATTCATTGGTCCACATACATCTAAATGTACTAGGCCCAATAAATCTACAGCTCTTTCACTTTTGCTAGTAAAGGGTAACTTAGTCGTCTTGCCAAGGAGACAACATTCACATGTTCTATATGATTCATAATCAAATGGATCTAGATAGCCTTGTTCGTATAACTTTATTGTTTAAGTCTCATTGATATGACTAACTCTACAATGCCAAATATAGGTTTTACTTGGTATTTGCTTTCTTCACATCCATATTGAGCAAAGGCGTATCTAATACACAATCCATTCTATAATAAGGGTGATCCATAGACCATATCATTTAAGATGATTGAATAACTATCGCCTTTCATCTTAAACTTAAAATCATTAGTTTCAGTGAGGTATGAAACTAAAATGATGTTTCTAGATAATCTTGGAACACAAAAACATTCTTTCAGGTTTATGGTCATGCTTGTAGGCAATGATAAGGTCCAAGTTCCAATGGCAGTGACCTTAACTTTTGATTTATTGCCCATTCTTAGAATTACCATATTAGCCTAATTTTTTACTATTCTTTAATAGGCTTATGTTATTGCATAAGTGAGATCTATATCTTAAATCTATTATTAATGAGATAGTATAATAATAGAATAGTTTAACTCAATCATGTGCAAGTTAGCTATCTTCTTATGGAGAAAACTTCTCAATTTCACATAATAGTCCAAACACTTTAGCTTTATGGCATCAAGTATGCCTCATAATGCACTTAATATAAATACCATTATCAACAACCTACTATAAAATGAGTACATATTAGTTATTCACGTATTAAATGAATAATGACAAGGTATTAAATCTTTATTGGTTCTTCCACTAATTTTTTGAGATAATAGCCCTCACTATTATTCAAAAATCTCTTCAAGGTATTTCTAGTAGGTTAGGATCCCTTTCAACATGTTGCAACCTTGAGCAACTTGACAAATCACAACAAGCCTAATTGGGCAGGTAACAATGCTTACTAATTGCATCTCTGTTCAACTCCCAAATTAGCTAGGTGGCAGCTTTTTGCCTCAATGCATCATATACATTTTGCCTAGCCATCGCCTGTAACATCACATGGTCAAGTGCAACATATCTGAACCATACAACATTAGTTAAGTAAGAGCTATTACTTATAACTCATGTCATTCGAGTGGAAAGGACCTTAAACAACTCAAAAAATCACATTCGATTAGAACTCAAGTATATTCTTATGAATAATGAAGGCATTTTATTATGCAAAGCATGTGACTCATACTGTACGAGGTTTGTTTGCTCATATCTTTTAATTAACGTCTCATCATATTTGCATTTATAGCATTTACAATATCCTATAAAATAAATCTACTATCATGCATTCTACTTGGATGATTATGGATTGCTAGCTAATGCAATTTCCTTGGGCCATCAAAAGATATTACTTGGTCAATTCATAGGTGATTATATACAAAGGCTTCAAAAGCTTTTTCCAATCTCCTAGGCTTTGTGGTGTCTTCGCTTGGATTTCCATTTTTTAGGTTACAAAATCTTTCCTAACTAATTCTAATTTTACATTTACGTAATCTAATTACATTTATAATAAAGAAACCTTGAGTTACATTTGAGGAGATTTAGATTAGAAAAGAATTTTACAACCTTGGGAAAATAGAGATAAGGTAAGGTTTGTAGATCTTATTTAAGATAATTAAACATCCATAAACAATTAACTATACATCCACAATCATATTAGGCCTAATACGTAATCATCCCATACATTGACAATAATTATGAACATATATATAAACATGTTTTTTAAATTCAAGTTAACAATTTTTTGATGCCAAAATAATTGATCCATATTTACTTTAATTAAAAAAATAATTTTTTTACATGATTAACAATTATTCTAATCATATTAGAATAAATCTTATTCAAAATAGGTTTAATCATTTAAATTAAATATACTTTTTCATTTAATCAAACTAATCAAATTTTAATTCCATGTTTATTGTATTTCAATTTACATCTTAAATAATTTAAGATAAATAGTACAATTAGATAATTCAATGTTTGATTATATATAAGAGTTTTAATTGGATTCAACCTTTTAGGGAGGTTTATCTAACCATGCTAACTTTAGCATTGTTTTAATTGTATATTTTTAATTTAATCTGATCATATCATATTTAAATCTCAAGAAAATTAAAATTGGAAGCGTTATACTCCAAGTAGGGCTATGTTTGGCACAATCTTGGAGGACTTCTATTCTAACTAGGACTCTATCTAATGTATGGCTATCTTAGCCATCATACTCCAATTTAAACACTATTGTCTTCCTCCACTAAACCTCTGAAAATACCACATAGCAACTCTTTGCTGCCATTGATGCAGCACCAAGATCTAAGAAAGAAGACAAGATGTCGCAAGCCTCAAGCACACTTAGTGCAGTCATTTTAACCCGAAATTGAAATGTTTTTAATTTTGAATTAACCTATTTTTCCAATAAGTATTGTGAACTTTTCATGTTTCAAGGTGAAAAAAAGGAAAAAATCTCAGCAATGGCTGCCTAAGAAATCAGACCTATCAAAACACTAAAATAGAGCCAACCTAGCACTAGTCAACACCAAACTGTTAATTAATGACTCCAATATCAATTTAATAAAAATCATATTTTAATTAATTAAAATTGAATAATAAACATGAATTAACTTGCTAGAAATTTAAAAATAAAAAAGAAACATTGTTCTTTTATTTTTAAATTCAAGAATGGATTAAGATAGAATCAAAACAACAAAATCTTTTATTAGTAACTACTAAAACACAAGATTACTCAAATTAATGCAATTAAGCACTCCAATACCACTATAGGAAATCTCAGGTAGCAAGTAATCAGATTAAAAATTTTATAAATATCACATAAACATGGCAACAGAAACAAATCAAAGAAACTAATCCAAGACTCTATAAACAAAATCTACTTGCATGATCTTGATTAATCTTTTAGGTCAAGAAACCTAAAAAACTATTCAAGATTAAAACATACCTTAATCTTGAAAAGCCTTTTAGTGATTCTTTAACCCAATTATCAAAAAAATGAGCCCAATTATCATAAGCCAAAGCTGTCCAAGCTTTCAGACTCTAATGGTTATCTGCACAGGTGACTCGAAAAACTTTCAATAAGGAAGATACTTTGCTGCCGGGAGCCATGCTAATAACTTAGATTTCAGTAAGTCTTCCCTTGCCTTTAGAAGATCTTAATTCAATAATCAAAGAACAAAGAAGAAAAAAAATTTTCTTCTTAAAGAACCAAGATTGCGCCAACTCCTTTAAAGTTTTTAGGAAAAAATGCAAACTAGGTTTTTTATAAAACTTAAAGCCTCTAATCAGCTATGAGGGATAGCAAACATAGGTTTACATAGCCTAGAGTTTAAAATTGTAATTTTAAAAAAAAAACAATTTTTCCCCTGGCCCTTATGAACTTATTCAAATTGGGCCTAAGTAACTATTACTTTTATTAGACTTAAAAGCCTTATCTTAATTTAATTTCTACTAATCACCCTTATGTGTGTGACCTATTAGGCCCCCATCATATTGACAATAAATATAAAATAGCATCATTAAGAATATTTTATATTTATAGACTAAGATTGGCATATAGCAATACATTATGGCCATCTAACACGCAGAAAGTGTCAATATGGTTTTGATAAACCCCTCAGTGTTTAGTATCTCAGTGTAATAAATATCTTTTCATCAGATACCTAAAATTAACAAGAGCATGGTTCATTGTCTACTCTTAGTTTATTTTATATTAGTATGTAACCCCTATGTGTTAACTCCATAATCAATATTGCCTTGGCTAAAGACTTTGAGTTAAGACGAGCCAGGTATATGTGAGATATATTCCCTCATATCACTTGGGTTGATGAATCCTCTTTGGACTACTCATTCACCTACCATATGATTCATGTCATACCCAAAACTACCTTACCATAAACATCCATTTGTTATGGGCCCGTTCGTGATAGAATCAAAGCATTATGCTAAGCATGAGACTTCTCATACAAGAAGATTTGATGTTACAAGTCAAGAATCACTTGTACTATTGACACATGAGAGTATTTCCATAAACACTCGAGTGAAATACCAAATGGAACTCTCATAGCGAGACATGTTCAGTAAACTTGTTACTATAATAAGCACCTATATGATGTTCCTAAGTATCTTTATATTTCAACTTATAAGATTAGTTGCATGCATCCTATGCACGAAGGCTTATAAATGCTAATCGTTTTTGCATTGTCAATGCCTTGTCTTTGAAACTTGACTTTGATGCATAAGGATCTCATAATCGTAAATTTTTACAATTCTCGTGCAAGGCCAATATGTTTTGTGGGCTTTATCTATATATGATAGTTATGACAATTACTCAATGAAATCTTATTGGTAAAACATTAATTAAAATATAATGTTTGATTACATAAAATAACTAAATGCTAATGCCTTATAAGCCACAATGATTGGCTTAAAGCGCTCACACCAACATTTCTTGCAATATTTGACAAATAACACAAAGTTTTCCTTCATGTTAGTTGCATGATTAAATATCATGAAACCACTAATTTGATAAAGCCTTTGGAGCCTAAAAGGCCTCACAAAGGAATTACAATGTGTTGTAAGTATGAGATCCTTATGAATAAAGTCAAATTCTTCAAAATGTTCCTGGTCATCGTATTATTAAAATAGAACATTAGCAATGCTTAAAGACAAGCATATTTTATGCTTTCTTACTTATAAAATAAGCGATCGATCTCATAGGTTAAACTACGCGAGATACTTGGGATGGCATGAGGGCGCTTGTTTTCTAGAAACAAGTTCACTAAACATGGCCTATATGAGAAGTCTATTTGGCTAGACATTTAAGTGCCATGGAATATGTTTTTATGTGCTAGTCATGTAAATAGTCTTTAGACTTGTGATACTAGGTCATCTCATATAGGAAGTGGCATACTTAAAGATTATCATTAACGAGTCCACAAGGATGGATGCCAAAGGAAAGATGGTCTTGGGTATGTTATTAAGCATACGGTAGATGAATGAGTGATCTAAAGAGGATTCACACTACTAGTAGCATTAGAGATGTATCCTAAATGATCTTTACTATGATTAATTAGATTAAAGTCTCCGATCATAGTGCAATGAACTATGAGGAATTGGTCCTCATAGATTCATGATCATTAACTGTGAGTTGAAAGATATAACATCGGGTGAAGCATGAGTAAACACCATACCATGCTATGTTTATTTCGGGATATCTGGTGAAAAAACTATATTACATTGATAGGTTGATTACTGAAATGATTCAATGAGGTCACATTGACTAACATTTCAATGGTCATGATGTGTTATTCTTGATCTATGAACATGATTACTGAGATTAATTATGTTCATTGCCAACATGCTATGAACATAATATGTTACAAACAATAAATATAAAATTATTGAATTAAACTCAGGATTTAATAACTTAATTAAATAAAAGATAAATTAAACGAAAACATAATTAAATAGTTCAATTAAGATTTGCGTAAGACATAAAATTAGATTTACAAAATTTAAATTTTATTGTATTTTTAAGACATGGTGGGTAAGATTGTCTTGTCCATATAATGTCTAGATTAGGACATACTGTGTCTAGGTGAATAATGTTTGTCCTAGTGAAGATAGCGTCTCACCTAGATTGGAAGTTTGATTATGAATTAAACTTCTGTCTCCTTGAATACTCTAGGCCAATTATCCCTTGGATAATCTTGTGATATATTAATTATTTGATAATTAATATTAAACAAGATTAATAAGCTAAAATTATTTTAATTAAAAATGAATTTAATAAGAGAAAATTCATACGGATAACTTGTTTGGCTAAATAGCTTCTTCTTATTTATCATGTATTTATAATTATTTGATAAATATGCTCATAAGATATATCAAGGTAATTTATTTAGATAAGTTAAAACTCTACAGAAACCTATCCTAATTGATTTGCTAATGTTACAACCAAGTATGGTTTTAAACTAAATTAAGCTTGAGCCATTGCACCATGGCCAAAGCAAAGGCATACTCATTGGATAAGCATGGTTCAGCTGAAGTTATTTGGAATTGGTTATTGGATCAAATTTAGACTACTTAATGTGAAAGAGTTTCACCTTGTTAAGTAATTTAAAATTGATTAAAACTTTCTTTAATGAGATTAAGGTTAAATCAGCCAAGATAAGTGACTGAGCAAGATGAACCTAGACACTTTTGAAAGTGATTAGAAGGTTGAGAAAAAAATGTTTTCTCAGCCTTCTCCATAGCCATTGCCCAAGGTAAAAAAAAACTTGCCATTGCCACCACCTTGCATCCACTGTCTTTTTTTCTCTTTTTGGCGTAAACTCTATCAAGAATTATTCTCGAATTGAGTGAAGCAAGAAGTCATTTGTAGACACCTTTTTGTTAAGGCTTATCAAACCTTCTATCTAATACCAAAGAATCACTGGACTTCATAAAGTCTTCAATAGCCATATGTGTGGGTAATCATTAAAGGTAGGACATGTATAATGCTCGTGATCTCGAAGATCCTTTCAAGAAGCCATTACCACCGCTCTCCAAAGATCTTTCAAAATTTTTTTTACATGAGATTATGATATCTGAGAGTCAATTAATCCCTAAATAAATAGGTGTTTTAACTTTGGTAAAATTTTTTATTGTTTACAACACGTAACTCCCTCCTTAAAGATACATAAGAAAGTCTAGCTATTTTTACGTTTATGCCTTTTGTTGTTTATTTTGCTTTATTTTAATGATTTTTGTAATTCTACACATGCATGAGGCTGGACTTTACTAAGATACAATCCTTTCAAGTGGTATCAGAGCCTATAGGTTATAGATTATATGTCATACATGTGGGCTAATTCATGATGATTGACATTTTGATGTCGTATGCAATGATTTGTAAGTTTTAGGCCATGAAATTTTGTAAAACAATTTTTTATAAAGTTTTTTTAACTTGCATAGCACGTTTAGGATGTTTATTAATCAATATTAAATAGTTTAACATTGATAATTTTTTTTTTACTTTGATTTGAATTGAATATCAATGAAACATTGAAAACCATTATTGTCTAGGCATCCTTGCATGCGATTTGAAAAACTAATTTTTTCTTTTTCCTGTGCTATAAAAATTAATTTTTTTATATTCTATTATTATTACATATTATGTATAATAATTAATTTTTATTTATTTAATTGTTTCGACTCAAAGGAACTAATCTCATGCTTAATGATCAGAAATCTTAAAGTTGGAATTATTGAGTAACTTTGGAAGAGTTGTTGTGCCTAGTGCACCATGAAATCCTTGTGGAAATGTTCCATAAATTTTTTTCATCTTAGCACAGCAAGTGAACTAAATATGATTTTGTTTATGGACTAATCTATTTGCTGAAATTTATGGCAAAATGTTGCTGCACTCAGTTTACTTAAAACAACTTCTAGGAATGCCAAATTATTGTTGTTTTGGTTGCTGCTATAGATTAAGTTTGGCAGCACCTAATAAATGTTTCTAAAATCTAAAAACAGCCCCTAAAAGCCTTCCAAAATAGGTGGTCAAAACCCATTTGCATGGCTAAAGAAATTGCTTATATTAAAGACACTATTAGGTAAAGTCTGACTTTTATTTAAATTAGTTTTTAGTGGGAGTGAAATTCCTAAAAAATGGGAATCTGATTCATAAAATTTAGAGAAAAATTCTAGTTGGATTAGATAAGTGTTATCTAATGGATGAGAATCCTTAAAAGTTAATACTAGCTTTACAAAACTAAAAGTTTCAAGAGAACATAGTTTCCCAAACTAGAATGTTTGAAAAGGATTAAAATTTGGAAACTAGTTTTTTTTTTTAAATCGTTTATTAAAATAAGTTACCATACTTTTAGTTCTTAAAATGTCATTTCTTGGAAACTTAAATAGCATGAAATTAAAAGAATTTCTCCTATTAGAGACAAATCAACTGGAAGTTAGTAATGTCTATTGCAAGATAAACCAACCATTTGGGCTAGGCGTGATTGGATACCTATTGAATCCAATATTCAAAGTTACAAAACTTAAAACATTAATTCCATGGTTTGCACAATTCGAAGACTCCATGATTAGGTTTGGGAGTTGGTTATGTATAAGGAGGTATGAACTTTCTCATGATGCTCGAAATTGGTAACTTTTGAGCCAAGTGTTAGTTTAGATTCCCTTGGTTTTGACTTGTCATAATTTGAATATAATCCCCTTCTTATGCATGAGTTTGAATAAAATAAACTCAGTTTTTAGATAAAAAATTTAAATCATGTATGCACCCCAAAGAGGTAAGGCACATAGTGATTTTTATTAAAATATTCTATAATTTTTTTTTTTTAAAATTGAATATTCCATATCGAGCATTGGAGAAATATTGACACATAATATTGCCTTATAATTTTTGAAAAATGAGTTTAGAAATATGGGTGCAAAATTATCATCATAAAGGAAATGTATTAGTGCGTTAAAAAAAGTTATATCACATAAGATAAATCACGCAAAACAACAAAAAGGAGAGAGAATGGATGAGCAAAATGTATCTCGTAATTGTCATCGATTATCTTAAAATAACCAAATAGACAATTTTGGAGGCAAGTTTAGATTCATTAATTAATTGAGGCATTAATATTGGGTTTGAATTTCACAAAAGTTTGAAATAACCTAAGAGAGAAAATTTAATTTTTTTCTTAAAAAATTTTGAAAGGTGAAGTTGGAGTATCCTCTCAAAAGCCGGGGTTAGACTATCCTCGAAGATAAAAATTTTAGTGATTTTTGAAGTTGAAGACGTTTATAAAATCAAGGTTAAAGTATCCTCTTAGAAGAAGGGTTAGAGTATCCCCATAGATGAAATTTTTTATGATTTTCAAGAGACGAGTTCAAAAGATTTATCTTGACAAAGGTTCAATGATTTCTTGGTAAAATAATATTTTTGACAAATTCTTGACAAAATAGGTGCTTTATTATTAAAAAGGAAATTGATAAAAATATAGATGACACGATGAAGATTTCCTATGCCTTGTTCTATACTTGCAAAGTTAATTGACATATTTTGACTTGAAGGGACAAGTTAGTGCCACTTAAAAGCATTTGAATGTCTCAAAGTGGGAATTTAAAAAAATCAATATATTTCAACTAATGCTGAAAAGAAGGGGCAACATCGCACTGTCCACTTTCTGAATTTATTCTGGGCAAATTCAAAAATGTTACGAGTCAAATAAGGTACCATTAGAAAGGTGACTTAAAAGAGTTTAATGTAAACTATTCCAAAAGTCCTGACAAATCATCTTCCTGGCGAAAATTATTTTTGAAGTTGGGTCAAGCACGATATTAATAGCATTTGCAGTCGAAAAGGTGTAACAAACTTTGAAAAATCATTCTCGGCTCATACGAAATCCTTAAATCACAAATGATATTTCTCCCGAAAGTGAATTTCATGAAATTTCTATGAAAAATGAAAATTTAGACAAACCATCTGATGGGCCAAAACGAACAAAAAAATGTAAATCACTAATTTTAAGGGTTCCAGATAGCTTTAATTCATTGTATCTTTTTCATCTGGAATGATCCGAAGGCAAAGTCAATACCTTTGTAAAGGTAATTCAATGCCTTTTTAGGGAAAAATATCAAAAAAATGGTGAAAAATGGTTAAGGGGTCAAAAATAATTTTTCAATTTGTGATTACAATGCTGTCAAGACAAAAGGAAAGGAGTTTTTAATTTTTCTAGGTTTCTTAGGTCCAAACTTTAGCCATGGACATCTATATCTCCATGATGTAAGGAAATAGTGACACGGGCTTCACAGGTTCATCTCACAATCCTGAAAAGATCTATGATGATAAAACAACCCATTGACCTTGTCATAAGGACTTTAGGCAAAGAACAAGGCATAAGCACGTTGGAATAAGAAAGAAAGTATTTTTATTTTTGAAAACAAGAATTTTGACCTCAAAAACCTTTGAATCCAAACATAAATACTTGATTTTTCCCCAAGATTGGAGGACCAATGAGATTAAAAAAAACCTTAAGTCCATGTTAAATCTCATTTATTGAGGTTAATATGGGCTTAACTTCTAGAAGTTTTAAGAAAATTAGATTTTGACATGAGCATCTTGACACCCATTAGATGGACTAAACATGCCATTCATGTAAATGGGCATGGATAATATGTTCAAACATGGAAAGATGACAATTTGACATGATATTAGTCATAAAAATGGAAGAAAGTGATAATGGAGTGCATGGACATATTAGTTACATGAATGACAATAAGAGTTATGCCATAGAAATGTTGTGAACATGCTTAAATAAAAATGAATGACCAGCTGGAATTTCATGGCAGCATCAAAACATATTTTTGAAAAGAGCTAAGCACATGGAAACAAAAAACATACTAAAGGGGTCAATGAAACATGAAAGATCCTAAGTCTACCACATCCAAAGCCACAAAATGCATGAGTTTTCCTAAAAAAAACATTATGGTTACATGGATTTTTTGGCTCACTAAATAATGGGGATGATGAAAAACAAAAAATAAATGAAAAAAGAATGAAGAAAATATACCAACAAGCCTTAAACCTTAGCTTTTCCTTTGAGCAGCAACTTTGAGAGCTCATTTTCCCCTTCTTTTTTTCTTTTGTTTAACAAGAAAATGATGGAAAAAAAAAGGAGCCTTTTGGTTATACTAGTGATGGAGAGGAGTTTTAAGGATGAAAGTAGGTAAAAGGATAAGTTTTTGAAGATTTTTTGGTAGAGGTTTGGAGGAGCCACAGGAATTAAGTTATTGGTTGAAGGGTATAAGACAATGGAATAGTATTTTTGGGAATATTTTTGTTTGTTTTTGCTGAGCCAAAGTTGGCACTTTTATAGGCAAGTTATTAATCAAGATTTGAAGGCCAAAAGCAAAAGTAATTCAGAATTTTCTTAATGTACCCTGGGGGCAATCTTGAGTACTTTGCTTGGTTGGCCATAATCCCATTGGTTGACATGATCTGAATAGTGGAATAGAGCTATTGCTGAAGTCTCTAGATGAAAAAAGTCAACCTTGCCCTTGAATAGACCATTTAATCCATGAAAATGTTATATTTTCAAGCTATTTTAGGCCTTAAAATTTGTTAAAACCTAATCATAAGTCCAAAGTTAAGGCCCGGTATAAATTTATTTTTTATGCCAAAAATGTGTGTAAATCATATTTTTAGATCAAAGGGACAAAGGCTAAAAAATCACATGAACTAGGCAAAAATGTCTCAATGTATTAATATGTTGCAAATTGCATAAATAAATCTAGGCAAAAAATCCAAAATGTATCGATACGGTTACTTATGTATCAATACATCTTGTCCAAAAATTGAATTTTAACCACTTCCAAGCCTTGTATTAATATATTTGGCAAGTGTATCGATACATGAAGCAAATGTATTGATGCAAGTCCCATTTGTATTGATATGACCTATAAAATTTTGAATGTTGATGATGTAGAAGCCTTGTATCAATACATCTAGGCAATGTATCGATACATTCATGTAAAAATGTGAATTTTTCATACTTTGGCCCTTCGAACACCTTATCTTGGCCAATAATGATGGATAACTATAATGTGCTTGCTCGTAGGACCTTGACTATACCTCTAATAGTGACCTTTGATGCCTCTTTTTTTCTTTAATATGACTTTTATACATTTCAAACCTTCCTAAAAAACCTTTTTCCTGGCAACATAACATTTAGAAGTCATCCCTAATTTTATATTTATTTTTTTAATTCTATTACCTTCAATTAAATCATGAGATACCAAAAATTGGCCCAGACAAAATAGGATATCTACATTAGTGATTCAAGTTTTTTTTTTCATGTTAGTGGTGTGATTGATAATCATGCAAACACTAAGTGGATGAAGCCCATGAAACACAATGACCTTACAAAGTTAGTAATAAGTTACAATGATGAGATTCTTATGTATCAAAGCCATGTTCCTAAAAACATTCTTAGTCATTGTATTGTCAAGTAGGGTATTGACAATGCACAAAGATCAGCATATGCTAAGCCTCTATGCATATGATGCATGCAACTCTTTGATCTCATAGAAGTTAAAGTATAAAAACACTTGGCAATAACATATAGGTGCTTGTTTTATGGAAACAAGTTTACTAAACATGGCCTGTATGAGAACTCCATTTGGTATAAGTCACTTAAGTGTCTGTGGAATATCTTTTCATGTGCCAGTTGTGTATATTAGTCCTTAAACTACTAATACGAGGTCATCTTGTATGAGGACTGCCATATTTTGATTCCATCATGAACGGTTTCACCATGGATGAATGCTTATGGTTGGGAGGTTTTGGGTATGGCATGAACCATACAAAGGTGGATGAATGATCCAGAAAGGATTCAACACTCCAAGTGACATCAGAGACATATCTTAGTTGTTTTTAGCTTTAGTTAATTTGATAAAGTTGTTAGCCAATGCATGATGAATTTAGGAAAAATTACTTTTCTAAATTCATGAGGTTAATCGAATACTGCAAGAACTAATGCGGATTGATGCATGAGTAGACACTAAACCATGCTCATGGTCTTTCCTGGATATTTGGTGAAAGGACCGAAGAACACTGAAAGGCTAGTTGTTAAAAATTTCTTAAGAGATTATATTGATTCTTCCTGTATACGCTGTGACTATGATGTCTTGTTAGAGGCCAATCTTGGTCTATAAATATACTTAATTAGATAATTATATTTATTATCGTTATCATAAAAATCTAATAGATCACACATACTAAGATGATCTGTTGGATTTAATTAAGTATGACTTAATTAAATAAAAGGTACAATAAGGAGGAAGACTTAATTAAATAAGTTTAATTAAGAATAATTTAAGACATAAATTAGATTTATGAAATCTAATTAGAGATGTCTTAACATGGCGATAAAGATTGGAATATCTTATTAAGATAATGTCTATTTGTAAACATGATTTTAAGGATACTATTAAATAAGGCCAAATAATTGTGTTTAATTAATTATTTTACATGAATTAAAAATTATTTTACTTGGGTTAAAAAAATTAATTATGAATTAAAACTATCTAATATGTAAATTTAAGGGTTAGGCCAAAAGCCTTATTTATCAACTTAAGAGAATTTAGTTTTAAACTACTCCAAATTGGGATCACTAATGGGCTTGGTGCATTAAATATCTATCTTTGGTCTAGTATTGGGTTAAAATATTAATAAGTAATTTTAAGGCCCAATCTTGGACAGGCTAATTAAAATAATTTTATTTGAGCTCTAGTAAACAATCCAAAGTAGGGCAATCTTCGAGGTATGTTGGTAATTGATAACTCTATAAAATAGAGCTATTTATAGAGTTATTTAATCTCATTATTCATATTAAATTAGGTAAGTTTTAAAGATTTTTATGTAAATTTTATAATAGTATTAAAATTTTATTTATTTTTAATTTATTATTATTTAATTTCCTTATATTTTGATTACTTAGTTATTTAAATACTTTTCATATTTTTGTAGATCAAAACCAAAGAAGTTTCCAAAAGTGCAATAACTTATTAAAAAGTAAAGTGGATTCAATTAAGCAAAGTAATTAAGTTTGGCAATTTTAAAAAATAATATGTTCAAGCTACTTAGAGATTAAGTTTTACCTTCAAGGTTTTACCTATAAATAGTACTCTTAGGATTAGACGTAAGAGAGATCCCAAATATTTTATATTTTTATTTTTCTCTAGTTTTTGGAAGAGGTAAGCAACCACCATAATATTTAAGAAGCTAGAGAGATTTTAGAGAAACTTGAAAATAAAAAATATAAGCAATCTTATTTTTCTCTTTCTCTTTACTCTTTTTATCTTTCTTGTAATATTTGTGATGGTAAAACTCCTTTGTTTTTTATTTTACATATGTATTGAATTAGATTTATTTTTTTAGGGTTGTAATGAAACTTAATATATAATTTGGATCATTTCATTTTCTTTTCTTCATTTAATGATATTTGAATTGTTTGTTCAATCTTAATCTTAATGCTTCTAATTGCTTAATCACCAATTAGATTGATTTGATAACCTTAATAAACTTGGAAAAGAAAATTTTGTGTATAAACCTAGATTGAATGACATATGTTGCAAATTCATTTATTAGGGTCAATTGATCTGCAAGTTAGATAGAAATATATGAGCATGCCATATGTTACCAAATTTAGTCTAAGCTTAATGAGATTTTTTTAATTTAATTTATAAAGGAATATAGTAAATTGATTACAAAAGATATTTTTATAAGACCATCAAAAAATATTATAAATGAATTAAAACTCTAGGTTAACATCTCATTATCATTAGCAAAGTTAAAGGAGTAAGGTTTATTCAAATAAAGTGTTGAAGAAAATTGTAATCCTAGATTTCTATTATTTATTATTAGCTTTATTATTATTATTATTATTAGTAGTAGTAGTAGTAGTAGT
>JAQSVH010000009.1:2309234-2342871 GCA_029448705.1 Adansonia digitata
TAGTAGTAGTAGTAGTAGTAGTTTTAATTTATAATTTCTAATCACTTGTTTGAACAAAATTAAGTTATTTTAATTTTAGTACTTAACAAATTTAGTATTAATTTCTCGTGCGATTGACACTTTATTTTATCACTATATTACTTATTGTAATTTGTGCATTTGTGTGATTAATTCTGACAACAGTAATGGGCATAATTGAACCAATAGTCAAGCCTAACCTTACCCAAGGTATATTTAAATACATTATTAAGGCTTTTTGGTTGAAAAGAGAAGAAAAAAGAAACCCTAGGTGCGAACCCTAGACTTTCCTGAAGGAGTTTGGCATAACTCTTTGCTCCTCTAAGCTCTTTTTGCACAATCTTGCTTTTTTTAGTGTTCTTGACTCATTCTAGACACAGAGAGTAGAAAAATAGTTTTCTAACATTGAGAGATTATCTTTTCACAAAAGTTATGAAATTGGCCAAATCCCGAAATCCCTATTTCCTTAAGGCTCCTCTATGTTGATTGGTATTCTAGGTGATCCCAAAGTGTTTTTGATCACAATGAAGAGAGAAATTCATATCTCTATCTTAGTGGAATCAATCAAAATCAAGAATTACGATTTTTGGATTTGTTTATTGGCATCTACGAAAAATAACTGCTTCCCTATGAAGTTATTTTCCTGTTAGGCAATAGGTGTAAGAATTGTTCTCAGATCACTTCAGATCTGAACCTATTGGCTATATATCTTTTGGTTGAGGCATGAGAAACCTTCTGGTAGCACCAAAAAACCACCAAACCTCATGAAGGCTTTAATAGTTAATGTAGATCACCATCTAAGACAAAACACTCGAATTGCTTTTGACCTCAAAAAGTGATCGTAGTAATCAGCTTATGGTGGTTCATGTAAGGATTGATGACTTATGAGTCTCTAAGTAGGTATGATTTTTATCAAATCTATGTTTTGAATTGCAATCCAATCACATATACATCCCTTCCTAAAATCTTAGGAAAAATCAGGTGTTTTTTTGTTTAATTCCACTGTGTAAATTATAATTCTGATTAAATTTTTGCTTATATCAATATGGATGAGTTTGAGATTTCCTTTTAGGCTCCAACAACCGTCTTTATGGATAATTGTTAAAGTTGCAACATATGTACTACCCATGATCTTGGAGATCCTTTTAGGAAGCCATTGCCACTACTCTTTAGGGATCTATTGAATTTGTTTTAACTCTAGATTGCAATATTTAAGAGCTAGTAATCCCTCAATAGATGGGTAGTCAGTAAAATTTTTTATTTTTTGTTTTTACCACACATTACTCCCTCCATTAAAGATCTGCAAGGAACTCCAACTATTTATGTATTTGTCTTCCGGTGCTTATTTTACTTTATTTTAATGATTTTTGTAATCCTATACATGTATGAAATCAGACTTTACTAAGATACGATTTCTTCAATAGGTTGGTGATATTTGCTACTAGCTTCAATAGGTTGGTGATATTTGCTACTAGCTTGATGATTTTATATTAATGCAAATAAATTCCCCATTTTTTAATGCCAACTATTACTATGAATAATAGCAATTGTTAAACACTCCGATGCTATAAGAAGATTGGAAGCTTTTCCACGTCGCCATGGTAATGGAGTGAAGTGGAAGCATTGATTGCATTATTTACTTTTATTTCACTTTTATATGGATGTTAACAAAATCCACCACTAATGAATTTTGGTTATACGAATAATCACTCCTTGATGTTCCATTCTATTTTTTTATTTAATTATTTTTAATTTAATACTGTAAAAAATATTATAAGTTATTCACAAGTACAATTTTAACATATATAACTTTTTGGTATGTATAATATTAGTAAATACATATATGATTTTGTTATATATATCTTATGTATAAAAAAAATATGAAAAGAAATATAGAATATTTTAAGTCGTGAAATAATAATTTTAAAATATAAGGGATGAAGCAAGGTGGAGCAAGCATTTAGCAAAACCAACCCTTGCTTAAAAAAAAAAAATTCCCATTCGAAGCAGATCAACGCAAAATCTGTGGAACAAATTGGTGGAGATCGAATTTTACCATCCTTATTTTCATTGCACTGAAGCTCTAGTTGATGGCCAAATCTCCGCTGGCCAGGCCAAGCTTTCCGCCACTGAAGTGGGGTGTTTCATCCAAAGAACCCTAATACTTTTTAGGCTTTTAACTTTCTCTTCTTTCAATAGTGCCTATCTGAAGAACTGAACCCCCCCCCCCCCCGGCCAAAAAAAAAAAAAATTCAGTAAATGACAACTTGGGGTGATGATTAACATCAACAGGTGCTCTCAAGCTTCAAAGAATCTAATCTAAGTTCATCTCTTCCTGAAGCAATACTACCATATCTACCTGATGTTCATCAGCTATGGTGTGTATCAGTTTCAGTCCATTCATGGAAATTTCTAAATGGCTGCAATCTTTCCCCAACTTCTTACAAATTAGACTTTCTCCAGTCAATCCGGCTTAAAACTCCTTACTAAACATTATTATATTCAGCGAACCATACCATGTGAGAGCATTCAACAAAACAATTCAAGCAACCCTACTGCAATTTCATAGCTGGCTGTAAGATGATAGCCTGCCCGTCAGAAAGGTGATATTCAATCTCGGATTATGGCCATGCAAAATCTGATTTACATCTGCTTCAGTTATCACAGATGCGAAACTCAATACTCTCACATCAAACATGGCCTGCTAGATTTTTACACGCGACTGAAAAGGCACCCGCAGCATACAAATCTATAAATAAACCTATAAGGTTAATATACAACCAATATCACTAAATAATATACACATTTCATGAATGACAGCTTAACTAAAAAAAGGTATTTCATGGAAGATAATAAAGAAACAATCTTCAACCCTTGGAAAAGATCATCAGCACTTCCCCAGAAATATATATATTTTATATATAATAAATGATTTTAAAGTTCAAACTATACCTCTGACTCACAAAAGAATGCTTTATGATGTATCTCACAGTAGGCTGGATCATTCTTTCATCTTTAATCAATGCTGGCAAATAGAAAGGAGACACCCCCATTGCTGTCTGGAAATGGAATCTTGCCAACATTCAACCTGATGCCATTCATCAGTTGATATACCGCAACAGAGATCCACTTTATTTCTCTAGATCCAAACATTCATCAAAGATTCTACTGCTTGCACACTCCTGTAGAGCCTTAGCCTTGAGGTCTCTACTGAGTCTCCAGACATAATTCAGACCAACAAGAATCTCAGTGATTGCTGCTTCCGTCTTTTCTCGGTCTGCAAAGTAGATAGTCTGCACCAGAAGCACATTTGTCCCAGAAACAAAGTTCTGCTGTTCAAAGCTCTGCTCAGATTGCCATCTAATCATGTTATGAGCTAGTGGCCCCAACCACCCCAATATGGAAGACATTGCCTCTGTCCATTCTCCGGCAAGCTCTGTGTCATAAGATGATGAAGCTAAGCTCTTTGCATATGGTTTTAGCCTTACCCTCAGTGCAGCTCTCACACTTGCAGGTAACATATTGTAAAGATCATCTCTAGCATCACGACCAATCAAGTGAGGAGATGCTGCTAACTTCTCAATGATAATGATAACATTTGCATAGTGCAGTGCTAAAGCAGAAGCACCAAGAGTATTAGGCGCAGCATCCAACATCCTGATTTGAGATTTAAACACTGAAGAACTACTTTGAACTGCATTTCCTTCAGGAAGATTAAGATTTCCAGATTTGGCTCCATTAAGAATTCCTGAACGAATGCCATTTGATCTTATATAACAATTTCTGATGGTAGCATCATCAGTGTCTATCATGCATCCTCTAAAAGGTTCCACTTGAGTCAATCTATTTCTTTTCAAATGTGGTTTCTTTCTGTTAACAGCAGCTGGGTGGTTGTTAGCCTGCAAAATCTTCTTGCTGATTTTATCCATTCCAAAAAGTGGTCCTGACTTCGCCGTTGACCTCTCAAGCGGACCGGAATGGAAGTTGAACTTTCCATTGTTTTCAGCAATAGAGCCTGGTTTTGTGGTTGAGCCAACAAGAGGCCCAGAATGGAAATAATTTGTTTTATCTGTTTTTGAAATTGGGCCTGATTTAGTGCTAAACATTCCAAAGAGGCCTGAAAAAAATCTGGTGAGGCTAGTATTCTCGGTTGGATGAACTGAAGATCGCAGAAAGGTAGAAACCGATTGGCTGCGATACATAAAACCTGAATTTGTCACCCTCGAATCTCCATCATCTATATTTAGTTCAACTCCAAAGACATGTTCGATCCTAACAAATACTGTGAATATTGATCTTGCTATAAGCCGAATTGTATAATCATATGTCCTATTCCAAAGAGACATCTCCCGCAGATTCCTCAGTTCATGCTGCTTCCACATAATCTTCTTCTGAAATTCAAGCAAATTCTCTGGCTCCGTATCACTGCTTTTCATCCTCCTTAGGGTTTGCTCAAGATCCATCAGCATTTCCATCTCTTGGTACAAAGTTGCATTCACCGAAATGAAACGTTCCATCTTGTTCACTTTCTTGACCATCTTCTTTGATGAAAATATCCAACCATAAGGGTCAGCACCACTCTGGACTAACTCAGTGAAGACAAGTCCAAAACTTCTCAAACCCGGATCACTACATTTCTTTGCAAGCCTATCCACGGATTTTGCCACGTATGTAATGTTTTCAATCATTTCTGCGCATATCAAGTTTCCAATGTAATCTTCATCTTCAGATACAAGCTTCTTAATCCCCACAGAAGTTGTGATCTCCTCTCTCAACCTACTAACCTGCTTATCACTCAGACACTGCCATAGGTGCACCAGCTTAGACATCAAGCTCGCAACTTCAAATGCTAATACTCCAATTTCAACCCTCTCAGAGCCTCCTCCATGCCTCCGCGGAAATTTCCAAAGATTACGAAACCAAGACTCTGCTACCATCTTTTTATACCAAATTCTCTACATAAAAACACAAAATTGAAAGCATAATTTAAAAAAAAAACGAGCCTAAAAGATCAGCATCTCCATTAGATTTCGTACTTAAAATTTTAAAACAAGCTAAAGATCAACTGATCACACTAAATCATCAAAATAAAACTTGAGAAAAAACACAATTTTAAAAATAATTTAATCACAAGAGATCATCTTCAAAAGTAACAATTTTCAATCAAAATTAATTTTCTCTAAACTGTTTTTTTTTTGGTTAGATTATAACTCAATAGAACTATCCAATTACCATTTGCAAAGAAAAACTCAATTAAAGTATAAGGTAAAATTTCACAAAGAGAGGCTTATCATGATTAATCAACTAAGAAAAAAGTAATAAAATTCAAAAGCAACCATGCTAAATGTAGAAAGAAAATAAAATTATAGCATCCAAACACTTTAAAAAAAAAAAAAAAAAACTTATCCACAGATTCCAACCATCTAAATACGGTAACCAGAATTCCGAACAGAATAAAACCCAAAACCCAGAAAGAAAAACCAACAAAGAGCAAAGAAAAGTGAAGCAACAAATAGCTGTAAAATAATACTTACTGATCACATGAAATGCAAAAGGGACTGGCAAAAATTCACAAAGAAAGGCGTATCACGGTTACTCAATTACCCAAAAAAAAAACAGTAATAAATTTCAAAAGCAACAATGCTAAATGTAGAAAGCAATAAAATTGTAAGATCCAAACACTAAAAAAAAGCAACTTATCCACGGATTCCATCCATCCAAACACAGTAACCCAGAATTCCAAACAGAATAAAACCCAAAACCCAGAAAGAAAAACCAAAAAATATGCAAAGAAAAATGAAGCAAAAAGTAGTTAAAAAAAAACTTACTGATCACATGAAGTGCCAAAAGGACTCTCAGTTTCAGAATTTGAGAAGGAAAAAAAAAAGGAAAATATGGCAAATGAAAGGAAATTGAGAAGAGAAAGAGAAGAAACAAAGACGAGAGGAATAGCTGGGTAAGATACAGTGAAGACAAGAGGAGGCACATGGGGGGTTAATGTATATATGATTTGCTTCAATTGGTACTTTGCTAAAAAATTACTATTGGAAAACCGAGTGAACATTAAAGTTTATAAATAACTAACAACCTCTCCTTTTTCATATATTTAATTTTTTTTAATGCTCCTTTTACTTTTTCATATTCTTCCTAACAACCATACGATTTACACGTTTTTTCATTTTTACGCTTTATTACAGTTAAAAATTATTTAATTATTATCTTAAATAAATTTTATATTTAGTAAATTATTTGTACTAATATCAGTGTCCTAAATATTATTTAACATTTAACATTTAAATCTATTTTATAATTAAAATTTAATAACTTTGCAAACAAATTTAAGCACTTGCCAGTTATGAAGCCTTGTTTACTTAGTACTTTTTACTTTTACTTCACTTAGTAGTTTTTACTTTTTACTCTTTTTTGTCGTTTAAGAAATCATAGTAAAGCACAAAATTCACCTAAATTAGTCGAGTCGGTAAAAGAGGAGTCTTTTGTCAACCAGTAATATTTAAGCTTTTTGAAGACACCATGTGAATAAAATCTTGAATGTACCGAACCAAGATTTGAAACTGAGCTCCTAATTTATTGAAAAAAAAAGATTGCGTTCAAAACAAAAATTATAGACACCTATAATTATATTATAAAAATAAAAGTAAAACCAATTAATTACCATAAAAATGAATAATGATTAATGAAGCAATACTAAATGTAATTGGATTATTCTATTTAAAAGTAAAAAAAAATAGATTTTATTTATAATTATAATTTTTAATTATTAAAGAATGTTATTTCATTTCGTTGAGAATACATTATTTTACTCTTCCCTTCCGAAAAACAAAAAGTAAGTAGTAAACCTAACAATTGTAATGGAAATTAAATTATTTAATTAAATAAATACATGATATAATGTATAAAAGCGAGCTTTTAAAATTTTAAAACTTTTATTGATAAACATGATTGGTGATAATATTAATAATCCTATTTAAATTCATTACTATTCTCCTTTGTTAACAGCTTTTTGGGGGAAATAAACTAAAGTTTCTTTGAGAAAAGGTGACGTGGGCATATGATGATGATAATCTGCATGCATGAATTGAAAAAAGTTAGTTAACCCAAAGGGTGGGAACAAGTCAAAAAAGTTAAAAAGCAATGTTGCACATAATTGAACAATTTATGTTGTTTTTTGCTTCCTTTGAACTCCAAAAGATTAACTTTAAAGCACCTTCCTTTTTTTTTTTTGTTTTTCTCTTTCAAAAAGTTGAGATTACAAATTGGGAGTAAGAAATCAAAGTGTGGTCTAAAAGATTTTCACTTGTTATCCAAGTCTTTTTTTTTTTTTTTACATTAAGCTTAGGACTTACCGACTTAGTTCATTTGTTTTAGTATCATATATAAATATCTACCACCGAACTTGCTTTAATATCATATATAAAAAACACCATGGTTAGGACTTACCGACTTAGTATATTTTATCACTGTCAACCACCTTCTGTCTCCGTCATCACTATCTACAATAGAACTTGTTCTTCAAGGTGTATACCAATTTTTTCTAATTATTTACACAATATATATATTTTATAAGTTTTTTACACAATATTTCATTTTAGTGGTTTGTAACATTTTTTTTATTTATTAAAAACCCCTCTTCATATTCAATTTGAGGGGATTACTCCCCTTTGCTTGCCTGGTGACAAATCTTTTTTTTTAATTTTGTATATTCATATTGTGTCAGGTTTATTTTTTATGTCATAATCAAGGTATCATATATTTATATAATTTTTAATACGTTAATAATTTATTTTATGTAAATTTAACATGTTCATGTATTTGTGTTATGTTCATATTTTTTGTGTCATGTCTTGTTTTAATTATTTTTCTCAAGTTTTGTTCATGTTGTATAATCATGTTATGTTTGAAATTGTCAAGTTTAATTGACGCTATTCAAATAACTTTCAATTTTGTGATAAGTTTCATAATATTCTATGCTTCTTTTTCATGTCATAATAGTATTCAAGATACATATTATATTAAAATTTTGACATGCTAATTTTTATATAGACTTTGGCATGTTCTGTATTTGTGCTGTGTTTATTTTATTTTTTAGGTGTTTCATGTTTTAGTTATTTTTTCATATTGTAGTCATGTCATATAATCATATTGTATCTGAAATTGACAAGTCTAATTGACGCTATTTAAATAACTCTTAATTTACGGTATTTGCTATATAAAGATAAAAAATTATTGTTTGTTTAGATTAAATTTGGTAACTTTAAACATTTATATCTTATTTTAAAAGTTGTCCTAGTGTAGATATATATATATATTTCACATACTTGTTATATTGGTTCAATTTAAACTCTAAGTTTATTGATTTAAAACTTATATTATTGCATTTGTGTCTATCATACATTAATATAAATATCATATGATTTTCAAATAAAATTTCATTTATAATATACAATTAAAAAGTGTCAGTTATCAATACACAATTTAAAGGTGATCAGTTAACTTTCGTATGCAAAAGCTTTTTATTTTTTTTATTTTATTTTTTGTAGTTAGGCAATGGGAGATTTTTTTGATTTTGGTCAATCTATTTCTCTTTCAAAATGGTAAAAATATATATAATAAAAATATATGTAATATGGAAAAATGACGCGAATATGATATGGGTACACAAATATGTTAAAATTTTTATAGTACAAATTATGAACATGTCAAAGTTTATATAAATATATAATACTTAAACATGATTAAAAAAAATTACAAATGATACAAATACACAGACAAAGGTATGTTAACTACAATGTAAGCTTCTTTTCAATTTTTTTTAGTTATTGATCAAAGCAAGTTTATTGCTGTAAAAGATTATGCTAACCGTCCAGTTACAAACCAATTATTAATAATTCGTCAACACATCCTCACTTTCATTGTTTACGCTCTTTTGAAATTCATACAACTTTTATTTCTTCATACAAGAATATTTGAGAGGAGTGGAATCCAATTGGTACTATATTGTTATGTTTTGTATTCATGCAAGCAATACAATAAATATAATTGTTAATTTTATACAATTTAGCAATGGCAATAGATATAAATTAAAATTATCATATTGTTCTAAAAATAATTTTTACAATGCTAGATTCAATAGTGAGTATTTTTCAAAGAATAATTAAAAATTTGAAAGTACAAAAATATTTTTAGTTTTTTAGCATCTTATTAAAACTTTATTAGTTAATTAAAACAATAAAAGTCTAAGAAATTTATTTTAATACAAATTTTGGTAGGAACTAATATTAATAAAAGTTTTAATAGTGGGATAATTATCCAATACAACAGTGGTGAAAGGAAAAAATTTCACAAGCAGGGTTCTTGGGATAACATTTGTCTGCGATGTGCCTTACTTAAGGGAGCACGCATTCGACTTAAAAAATATGGTAAGAAAGAAGTGTTTCTCATTTTGAGTTAGGGTGATCATCTTTAAAAATTGTTCATCTGAGTATTCTCGCATGGCTTCTACAAAGTAACTGAAAAATTAGAGTCACCATGATCATTTAAGCTAAATGTGACTGACACATATTAAAATCGATCTTTTTAAATTTTCAAAACTCCTTTTTAAAAGGATTGATTTTAGGGTCTACATGAAAACCATAATAGGTAATTGGATTTGAAAGTCGACTACGAGTAGGGAGGGATTAGCACCCTACAGTACTATAAATTGATACCATTTAGCCATATATTATCTCAGTTTTAGTTTTTTTAATTGTCTTTATTCCAGTATAGTCCCCCTAAATATTTGAATGAATTTTGGAAAAACGAAACCTAGGATTTTGCAAATTTGGAGTTTACTATGCTCCCCGCACGAGAAGGAAGCAAAACAGAGAGTTTCATTGAAATGATTTTAGGTTTAATTTTGAAAAGAGTATCTCAGATTAGGCACTCGAAGCATTGCCTTAATAATATTTCAAAAACGTTTAATTGAAATTCCACGATTACATTATCATAGAGATCAAAAGAAAGATATCAGTAACCACATAATTATCATAAAAGATATATCATGAAACAAAAATACAGCATGGATCGATTAAGGATATATCTCTTGATTAGTCTTCGATTATTTAATGTAATGCCTCATTCAAGAAATGCATGTATGAAAAGGCTTTATTAAGAATATTTATAATTAAAGTGATTTTTTAGTAAAGAGGAAATTACGTAAGGACTAACGGGTGAATAACCCATTTTGACATGCCACATCATGGTTGGCCTAATTTAGGGGGGCCTAAAGGAGGAAGAGTTTGAGTATACAGGCCCAGTCACACGATCAAGGGTTAAAAGAGTCAATTGGGTGTATTATGTGCTTGATAAGGAAGATATTTGAAGATTCTAGAAGTATTCTTAAGCAAGAAAGTCAGAAGCATCCAAGTTAGGAAACTTTTGGTGTGCAAATTATTACTTAACTTTCAAGGCTTTTAGTTTTCTTTTTTTAGAAAGGTTTTAATTCCTTAGCTTGCAAGGATTGATTCCATTGACTATGTTTTAATTCCTTAGCTTGCAAGGATTAATTCCATTGACTATTTTTCTTTCTAAGCAAGCAATGTCTTAATTAATTATTTAGGATTTAGCAAAGGCTGTTGGCTAAATCCTCTACTATAAATATGGGACCTTATGCTTATTTTTGAGTCATTCAAAGTTGATCAACAAAGCTGTTAATTATTTTTAGTTATTTTCCTCTTATCCAAGTCTTCTTGATGGTGAGCTTGTGATACTTATCTTTTAGGTTTCTCATCCTTAAAAGTGGCATCCAACTTGTGTATTGATTGTGCCAAGGATTCTTATCAATCAATTAAGGTTTATTCCTTCCATCCTTCTAATGCTTTTTATTTTCATTTTGAACCATTGGAGATCTATTTGTATTGAGTACTATTCTGATAAGGCTTATCACATTTATTATATTACTTTGACAAATTATATCAATTTGTCGAGGGATCATAAAGGGGAAAAGATATTTTATTCCTTTCCTCTCATAAGGCTTTTGAAAAAAAAAACAATTAAGCCAAAGATGAGGAATCAAGTCTACAATAAGATTAATACTCTACTCCTAACATAAGTAAAATCTTTCTTTTAATTTATAAAAAGATAGTTTGTCAATTGCTAAAATTAATTTGTAAATCATGGGAAAAGCTAAAGATTTTATAATGTCTTATGGGTTCTTTATAGTTATTGAATTTGAGCATCTGATTTGGATTTTATTCAATTGATTGATTTTTAACTTAAAAAAAAAACTAGTGGATTGTTAGAATGCAAGAGATTGAATTTACTGAGGAAACCCTTAGGAATTTAAAAAACCCCTCATGATTCATCAAGAACCATTTTGGGTAATACTATAAAGGCATTATTTGGCATTTAAGTGAGAGTAGAGAAGGCTTTTTAGGATGACATAAAGGTTGGTAAAGGGGAAATTGAAATTTGCTAAGATTTAAAGAGAAATCAGTTTTTGCAAGAACGTGTTCTTATAGTAGTTTCACTTTAACTTCTATTTTGGTTCATTAAGTTTTACTATGTAAATTGTATATGGTTGGGAAGCTAGTTGATCTTACTGTCTAACGAGATGTATGGAAGTGAATTACAAGTATGCATAGATGTCCCTTATTTATAAGATGGTGCCACACTATTTGGAAGTAACAGCAAAGTTGAATCGTGCAAATTTCTGAAATTAAGTTACAAGGAATTATAGGTCGAATCATATATGATTAAAAGACCTATCAGGCCTTGTTTCTAAATCATCAAATGAATCTTGATTTTATGTTGTTTAACTTGAGTTATAGTTGTTTTAGTGAGAATAGCGTAGGCTACCAGCATTAGTTAAGTAGATTAGCTTCTATTAAATTTAGTAATTCTTAGTATCCATGGTATCTAGAAAAGGTTTATTGATTTCTACTATATTAAAAGACTATCGATAGGTTTTGGTTACCTAGGAGTTAGGAGATATGCTAAATTGTTAATGTAAAAGAAAGAAATGTATAACTTCACACAAGTTGCTTGTTTTAAACCAATCATATTTATGTGTGTGTGTGTGTGTGTGTGTGTGACTACAATAAATTCATTTAATATCTTGTTTCTTTATTTTCAGCATGCAAATGATCAAGCATATGATTAATGTTTGTTTTATATATAATGAATCATTAGATCATAAAGGAAGATGAAAACGATTGCTTTGACTATGCTTTTAAAAAATGATTGTCAAAACATTTGAGCTTTTGAATGAAGTAATAGTTGGTATAAGTTTAAAGACTATTTTGTGAAAGCTATGACTTGATCACCATAAATGTGATAAGCGATACTAGAAATAGTTAGTACAGCCTCGCTAATAGGTTACAATAGTTAGCAAAGACCCCACTAACGAGTTATACTAGTTAACAAGGCCTTGCTATCAAGCTACAATAGTTAGCACAGGCCTAGCTAACAAGTTACAATAGTTAGCACATGTCTCGCTAATAAGTTACAATAGTTAGGTAGGCCTTGTTAATAGGTTACAATAGTTAACTTAGGCCGTACAAATGAGTTACAATAGTTAGCAAAGATAATTTGACCCCAGTAACAAGTTAGAATAATTAGTAAAGATCGTTAAACCTCACTTATTAATTAGAATAGTTAGCATATGACCCCACTAATAGGCAAAATAATTAGCATACGATCCTAGTAAAAGGTTATAACAGGTAGCTTTTAATCCTATAAATGACTTATAATAATTAGTTTATGTTAGCTCAAATATAGAAATGAACCAAGACAGGGTTGAATTAGTTCTTTTAAAGTTTTAATCACAAATTCAACTTTAATCAAAAATTAAAGTCAAATGAATATGGAGATAAGTTAAGAGTGAGAAAATCAAACATAAGATATATTGAGGTTTGGTCCTTGAACTTGGGCCTATGTCCTCTCTTCTTGGCATTCCTATGCCAATGTGATTTCCATAATCCACTAGTGAAAATATTACCTTTGAGGCTAAGGTATAACCTTATAATATTATCTTTTGAGGCTAAGATAGAACTTTTGATTCCTCTTAAGAATTATGCACAAATATTTCAGTGTTCTCACTTAATCTCACACAAATCCTTTATGAAATAAATAAGTGTTTTGCAAACAAATCAAGACCTTTAATTGGTAGGTGTTTGCTAGAGTTTAAGTATAAGATAAAAGAGATACAAATGAACTTAATAAAATAAATTGATTACAAATATGATAAGAATGAAGAACTTGAAGAATTTTGGGCTTTGATGTGAAATACTTGATCAATCTTGGTATCTCTTGTGTCTTGAACAATTATGAGCATCTATTTATAGCTTGAGAATTAAATATAGATTTTAGGCATTAATTAGGTTGTTGGAGGGCTATTGTGAGCTTTATAAATATGTGTTTACATTCAAACTACCGCTAATGTATCGATAATTTAGTGTTAATATTGATACATAGCTTGGAAAAACATGACTGTTGTACGCAATGCATTGATGCCTATAATGTGTCTATTGATACACGACATGTTATATCGATATAATTCTACTTATATCCATACATTGATGGTTTTAGAAAACCTAAGCTACTGCTAAGTATTGTATCAATACAAAAACACAATGTATCGATACATTCAAATTAAAATCAAGTTTGAAAGTATTTTTCCAGGCTTTAATACTTGTAAAAATTTTCTAAAAAATATTTTAAGTTAAGATATGCAATAAGAACATATTTTTCAGTAATAAGGAATTTGAGACAATTTAGTATCCTTCAAATATCTTCAAAATAATTTAAGGAAAATATACTAAAATTGAAAACATTTAAATACAAGCTAATTAATCTTAAGTTATTGTTATATCACAGTAGTGACCAAATCAAAGCTAGTAAAGCTAATAGTTTATGGCCCTACTAATAGGTTATAATAGTGAGCCTAAGATCTCACCTAGGAGTTACAGTAGTTAACCTGCGATCTTGCTGACAGATTTTAGTAGTTAGCAATGGTCTTGATAACGGATTTGTTAGTATGACTTGTCACTGGTTATAATAATGACATATTTAAAGATAAACTAATGAAAATCTGGATGTAACAATTTATGAAAGTGCTTTCATGATTTTAGAGGTTAGAGTCTTGATTTACAAAAAAAATGATTAATGGCACTGATTTGTATTGACAGTGAATCTTAAATTTATGAAATCATTAGTGTTTTCATATCATTATGATGCTTTAATGATTTATTAATTTCTTTGATAGTATAGCTAGAATAATGATCTTGAATGAGTTATATGATATATATGAAATGATGCTTTATCTAATGGGGTACGAGACTATACCTACTGAGCTATAGTTTGCTCACTTTCTTTTATTTCTCCTACAGATGATTAAATGACTATAACTTTGTTTTATGCTTGAGAAATTGGAAGATCTAGAGTGAAAAGACTATTTTGGCATTAAAGCCTTATTAACTATTAAAGGTTGTTCGAGACATAATCGTAGTGATTATTGCATTTATATGACTTGTTCCTTTGGATACTTGAGATTAGTTATATTGAATTTTTTTAGCATGGATATTGTTTAAGAGAATTTTCTATGAGAGTCCATTAAAGGATTTATTGATATGTTGGAAAAGAAGGCTTCGTATTATCTTAAAGAATGCTTGAGGGAATTTTTTTTGCTTCGAGATAATATGGCTGTATTGCTTCTTGGTTTGAGGCATGATATCAAAAGAAATAATCTATTAACAATTTAGAGATAAGTTTGGATTCAAAGGGTGATTAAGGCATTAAACCAAAGGTAAATTGAATAAAATCTGAGAAAAAATAGGAGAGAAAAAAACTTGATTTTTAGGATATTTTTAAAATGAAATTAATAAACCAAAAATTAATGAAAACTATTTAAAAATTCGGTACTTGTTATAGAACAAGATTTTTTGAATTTTTGAAGGAAAAAAGGTGAAATTTGATATTTAAATTAAAAAAGAATTTTTAAAAAATTTGAATTGATTTTTTAAAAAAAATCATAAAGCTTTAACCGAGATCGAACTCATTCCTAAGCATTTGAACACCCCAGAAGAGTGGAGATATGGAAGTCATGGTTTGTGCTTAATTTTAGAAAACAAAGGATAGTTAAGATGTTGAGCTTTTTGGATCTATGCTTGATACAAATTAGACCTGGCAATATTTGATATGATTACATGAGTATGATGTGCTAAAATAAAAAGACATGACATGACACGATAAGAATACATTCTCAAAATCTATATAATTCAAATTATAATTGTATCAAAATTGATATAAATATAAAAAATGTTAAACACGATTATGACACGACAAAATATACGAATATGACACAAATACATGAATTGTCAGGTCTAAATCAAATGGACCTTAACTGAGGCAAATGATACATTGTTGGAAAGGTAACTTAACGAGATTTCACCCAAAAATAGCAAAAAATTCCTAGAAAATTTTTTTCAAGGTGAAAATAGTTTTTGAATGCAACATTGGCAACAAAAACAAGGGAATTAGCACAGTGATATTAGTAAAATCGTTATGAATTCATTAGGACTGGAAAAGATGCAAACAATATACCCTTAGAACGAAAATTCAATGTGTTTTAAGGAAATTATTTTTTTAAAAATTCAATAAAAATCTTTTGCTAAGTCAAAAATAATATGTCATTGGTGTCGGTTGCTAGATTTGGGGTTTAAAGCAAGGAATGATCAAAATATCAAACCTTCCTTCTATATACTCGAAAAATCGCATGCAATGGCTCATTGGAAAGCTGATTCAAAGTTATTTAAGGAAAAATCCTAAAGAATTACCATAAAATCATTTGGCATATGAAGTTAGTTTTTAAATCCTTCTTACTGCTGCTACTCTTAGCTAAAAATAGGGGAATATCAGTTTCTAGTTACCTAAGTGTAAGTTGTAGGTGTAAACCCTACAAACCAATGAGATTTACTTGTAACATGCTGGGTTGTAGACATTTCATGTAAAATACATTATATATTTTTAATGTTTATGAAGTATTTCTTTATCCATAAGATTTCATTTGAATAATTATTGTCAAAAGTCTTATAAAGATAAAGCCCATGAAACACATTGGCCTTGTAAAGGAATTGTAATGGGTTATAATTATGGGATCCTTATGCGTCAAAGCTGTGTTTCTTAAACCATTCCTGGTCATTATATTGTCAAAACAAGGCATTGACAATGCTTAAAGATTGGCATTTGTGAGTTTTCATGCATATGATGCATGCAACTGATCTCATAAGTTAAAGTATAGAGATACTTAGGGACATCATATGGGTGCTTATTAATATTAACAAGTTCAATGAGCATGACCTACTATGCAAGTTTCGTTTGGTATTTCATTTAAGTGCCTATGGAAATACTCTTATGTATCAATAGTGTAAGTGACCTTTAGACTTGTGACACTAGGTCACCTTGTATGTGAATTACATATTTAGAGATCATTATAAATGGGTCCACAATGGATGGATACCAAAATAAAAGTGGTTTTGGGTATGATAGGAAGCATATTGAAGGTGAATGAGAGGTCCATAGTGGATTCATCACCCCAAGTGATATGAGGAGACATATCTCATTTGTTCTTGGCTTGTGTTAACTCAAAGTCCTTGGTTAAGGCAATACCAATTATGGAGTTAACACATAGGGCTATAGGACTAATGTGGAATGGGTTGAGAGTAGACATTGCACCTTGCTCTTCCCTTTTTCGTGATATCTAATGAAATGATTGAATTACACTAACATATTGTACACTAAAAAGCTTGTCAAAACTATATTGACTCTCATGGCTTTTGGGTGGCCATGATGCATTACCAGATGCTGCTCATGGTCTATAAATATAAATATTCTTAATCGAATTGATTTATATTTATTGCCAACATATTAGAGGCCTAATGAGTCACACGCATAAAGGTGATTTTATGAAGTTAAAATCAAGTTTGATTAAATTTTAGAGATATTGATCTCATAGGGACTAAACTAAAAAGTTTAATTTGTCAAGGGGTTAAAGTGCAATTAAACCAAAAATTTGTTTTTAACCCTACACCTAACTATTTATAATGTGGCTTTGTCATTTTCGTTTTATTAGTAGATTGATGCCACCTTTTGTCATTGACAATGAGTAGCCGCATGCCAAAAAGTGTAGAGAAAGAGAAACATTTTCTTGTTCTCGATTCTTCAATGTAGAAAAGGTGTTCAATCAAAGGTAAGGTTTACAAAACTTATGTTGCTAGCACGACTCCTAGCAAAACATGATCCTAACTTTGTGAAGGTTTCTCAAGTCACTCATTTGGATCACCATTAAAGGTTGGACAATTAGACAGCTTTGATTTGCGACAACTAGGTTTAGTGTACAAGAATAAGCAGAGATTGAATTTAATTAGGGATCTTGACAATCCCAATATGATGTATGATTTTCGGATTCCATTTGTCTTGAATTTTCAAATCGGTTAAAGGCATGCAAGTAAATCCTTTGAGGAATTCAGTATATTTATTTAATTTTTCACTGCATAATTTAATAATAATTATTAAACTTATTATTTTTATTCATTTAAGCATCACTTGAATTCCAACTAGTGGTATCTGATCCTTGCTTGTGTCATTTTAATTGATCTTTTGTTTTAGTTATTATCATTTTTGAAATAATTTTGATTTAGGTATTTTTTTTTTCTTGATTTGATTAGATAATTGAAATTTGATAAAATTTAGTTTAATTTAATTTCAATTATTGGAGCATATAAATTCATGCTAATTTGTTGTAATTAATTAGTTTAAAAATTGTTTTTAACCAATTTCTTGATGGTAGAATTAGTTGGTCTCAATTGAGAATTTGTTTGTGCCAAAATTGTATCGATATTTGGTGAAATTGAAAGCTGAAAAATTCAGATATTTTGGCTGATTGTAGCTGCTGTTTTAATGATTTTTCAGCTCTAGAATTATCAATAAATGTTCAAGATATTGCTGAAAAAAAAAAGTTTAATAACAGCCATTGAAATAGTCTCAATATAGGCTATTTTAGTGCATTTGTTGCACGTAATGTATGCATGCTTGCTAGGTGTCTTTGCAGCAACTTTGGTGGCATTAAGATGCAGCCAGCAGCTGCTTGCAGCCATAAGAATAGTAACAAAAACCACCACCTGCTACATTTGGAGTTTGATGGCTTAATGAAGCCATAAAGCACATGTTAGTCCAGAATTTGATTGCCGTTTTTGGTGATGTTTATTCATTACACGTGCAACGTGTGTGAGCTTCTTTGAACCGATTTTGCTGGTATTTTTGGCTGCTACCAGAAGCTGCTTGTTGCACGGAATAAGTCCGTGAAAGACAAGTAACAAAGGCGAAAGATTGCTTGCTTTTCGGTTGGTGAACTTAATGATTTGATGCCCAATGTGTGCAGCAAATTTAAGTTGCTTGCTGCCTCTTTTTCACCGTTCTTGGTGTCTGATTTTGCAGCTGGCAGCAGCAATTTTGCTGAATAAAATTCACGCCAGAAGCTTGGCAAATATGTGGTTGAGTCATGCTTAAACTCTATCACTCCAACTAGCAGTCGATTGTAGCATTTGATCGGGGTCTGTTAAAATCGCATGGCATATGGCACCACGTTATAATTTTTGCCTCATAATACTAGCTTAAGAAGCTAGTGTTTTAGGGCAAATTAATTTCTTAATAATCACTAAATAAATAATTATTCAATTGTTTAAATTTTAAATAATTTAAGATAACAATTGAATAATAGAATTAACATCTATTTATTTCCAATTAAATTATTTAATTGGACAATATTTAATTTAATTTATTAATCCTAATTGGATTAGGATTTATTCTAATATGATTATAATAAATGTTAATCAAGTAAGAAAATAGGTTTTCTTAATTAAATTAAATATAAGATCCATAATTGGATAACAAAATTAATATGTTTTTATTTTCGATTAAATTGATTAAGCCTAACTGGATTAGCATTTATTCTAATATGATTAGAACAAAGTTAATCAAGTAAGAATATAGTTTTCCTATTGAAATTAAATATATGATGAAGTATAAATCTTAGAACGGTAACTATAAATTAAAACATAATTATACGTTTATGATATTGATCTTGAATGTATGGGATGATTATGGACTTAGACCTAATGTGATTATAGATGGTCAATTATTTTTAATGGTATTTAGTTTATTAAATAAGGTATGCATGCCTTGCGTTATCTCTTTTTTTTATTTTTTTAAGGTTGTAAAATTCTTTCCTCATCTAATTCCTCTCAAATATAACTCAAGTTTTTCTTATTTCAACTGTAATTAGATTACATTAAGTCTAAAATTAAGATTAGTTAGGAATAAATTTTTTAACCCAAAGAAGGAGATCCAAGCGAAAGCACCATGAAGCCCGAGAGACTGCAAGAAGACTTGTGATGATCTTGTATGTAATCACCTAGGAATTGACAAACCAATTTTCTTTGATGGCTTAAGGAAATTGGACTAGATAAAGTCCACAATCATCCAAGTAGTATGCATGATAGTATATTTGTTTTATGCGATAATTTAAATGCTATTCATGCTAGTAAAGATGATACCTTAATTAAAATAAACAAAAGAAATCTCTCATATATATTGAGTCACATGCTATGCATGATAAAGATGCCTTCCATTATTCATAATAAGATACTCAAGTTCCAATCGTTAGGATTTGTTGAGTTAACTCAAGGTCTCAACCATCTAAATTGCTTGAGTTATAAATAATGGGTCTTACTTAACTAATGTTGTGTTATTCGGATGCATATAACTTGACCACATGTTGTTAGAAGCGAAGGTTAGGCAAAATGTGTATGATGTATTTAGGCAAGGAGTTGTCACCTAACTAACTTGGAAGTTGCATGGAGATGCAATTGGCATGCTATGTTGCTTGCCTAATTAGACATGTTGAGATTTGTTGAGCCAACTCAAAGTTGAAAATGTTAAAAAGGATCCTAGCCCACTAGAAATACCTTGAAGAGATTTCCATATAATGAGGGCTATTATCATGAAAAATTAGTGGGAGAACCAATAAAGATTTAATACCTCGTCTTAAATTGGTTTAATACATGAAATTACTAATTTATATTTTTTTCCATACTAGTTGTTGAAATGGGATTCATATTGATTGTATTGCGAGGCATATTTGAAGCCATTAGCCTAAAGTATTTGGACTAATATGTCAAATTAAGAATCCTTCTCAAAAGATGGAAGGTTGTTTGCTTCCATGTTAACATGATTGAGTTGAACAATCTACTATTGATTCAATTGCCTTGATAATTGACTCAGGGCGGGAATCACACTTATGTAATGACATAAGATTGTTAAATAATAGTAGATAGTTAGGCTTTAATGAGGTGGTCCTAAGGATGGGCAACGGCACAAAAGTTGATACCATTGCTATTAGGACTTGTACCTTATTATTACTTTCAAGCATAACCTTAGAACTCAAAAAATGTTTCTAAGTTCTAAGATTGTCTAGAAACATCATTTTAGTTTCATACCTCACTATAAATGATGGTCTCGTATTTAAGATGAAAAGAAATAATGGGTTAATAATCATAAATTACATAGTTTATGGATCAAGCATATTGCAAAATGGGCTATTTGTTCTGGATCCAAAAATGCCTTAACTTAAAATGAATGTGAAGAAATCAAAGAGAAATGATCCAAAAAGACCTATATATGTTATTGTAGGATTAGGCATGTCAATGAAACTCGAGTAGCCAAGTTACTCAAATAAGGTTATCTTGACCCATTTGATTATGGATCATATAGGGCGTGTAAATGTTGTCTCCTTAGAAAGATGACCAAGACTTCCTTCACTGGTAAAGGAGAAAAGGCTCATGAATTACATTTTAATGTATGTGGACCAATGAAAATAATGGCTAGACATGAATACTCTTACTTTATTACTTTTACCAATGATTACTCCAAGTATGGGTATGTGTACTTAATGAAGTATAAGTCTGAAGCTTTTAAAAAGTTCAAAGAGCTTAGGGCTAAAGTGGAGAAACAAACTTAAGAGAATTCTAGCTTTCTGATTTGATTAAGGAAGAGAATACTTAGGTCAAGAATTTTTGGGTCATCTGATAGAAAATGGAATTCTGTCGCAATGGACTCCACCAAAACTCCACAACATAATAGAATGTTTGAGAGGAGAAATTAAACCTTGTTAGACATGGTTTGTTCCATGATGTCTAACGCAGACCTTTTAATATCCTTTTAGTAATATGCCATAGAAACTGTTGCTTAACTTCTACATAGGGTCCCAACCAAATTTGTGGATAAGACACCATATGAGATGTCCTATCTTAAGATTTAGGGCTACTTAGCCTAGTGAAATGAACAACATATGATGAGCTTGGAGCTAGATCAGAAAATGTAAATTTGTGGGGTATTCTAAGGAAATTTATGGATATTGTTTTTACAATCTAGTCGAACAAAAGTAGTAGTTTCTAAACACACTATCTTCTTAGAGAAAGAGTTTCTATTATAAGAGTTCAATTGAAGTAAAACTGATCTTGAAGAAATTCAAGAACAAAAGTGGACAATTCAATAGAAGCTAAGCCTAGGTTAAAGCATTAGATGCTCAACTTGAAGTTCAAGAGACATAACAACCCTATCAATCTGGTAAGACTAGGTAGGTTTTAGAAAGATACAAATTTCTCTTAGAATGAGATGCCTTGCTTTATGATGCTAAACCTACTAGTTATGAGAAAGCAAAGTCTGACATTAATTTTGAGAAATGACTTGATTCCATGTGGTTTGAAATGAGTTCCATGGAGATCAACCAAGTATTCACTTTGGATTATCCATTTAAAGGGATGAAACTTATAGGGTGCAACTTTAAGAGAAAGGTCAACATAGATGGCAAGTGCAAACGTATAAGACTGGACTAGTGGGAAATGGTTATAATCAAGTTAAAGGCTTTGATTATGAAGAAACCTTTTTGCCAATTGCCATGGTAAAATCCATTTGGATTATGCTTCATAGAGTTGGAATATCAGATTTTATAAAGCAATTAAAGAATTTTGCTTCGTAAAGAATCTTAATGATCCACGTGTCTACAAGAAGGTAAACAAGTAGGCTATTATTTTCTTGGTGCCATATGTAGATGACATATTGCTCATAAAAATTAACATACCAATGCTGCAGACCACTAAGGTCTGGCTATCCAAACAATTCTCCATGGAAGATTTGGGAAAAATAGCATTCATTCTAGGAATTAAGATCTAAAGATAGATCAAAACGAATGCTTAGCTTATCCCAATCCATCTATGTAGGCAAGATACTAAAAGGTTTTGCATGAAAACTCTAATAAAGGAAACTTACCTATGTTATATGGTGTACATTACTCAAAAGAGTTATGTCTTGAGAAATGGATGGACACGTATAGAAGGGTTAAGCTTCTTGTTAGAGGTTACTTTGTTACTAGCTTCCTATATGATTGGGTTGATAGTAAATACTAAAATGGTTTTGTATTTACCTTTAACAGTGCTATAGCCAGTTGGAAAGTTTCTAAACATGAAAAAACTATAAACTTAATAATTAAAGCTGGATACATCCCATGTGTGAGGCCACATTGGAGGAATTTTGGATGGATAAGCTTATTTGATAAACTTGATGCGGTTTTTAGCATTGTTATTGTGATAATAATGGAGCCATAGTGTAAGCTAAGGAACCAAGGTCTAATCACAAGTTCAAACATGTACTTTAACACTATCATGTAAGTAGAGACTTTATTAAAAGACATCATATATGTATGGATAATGTACTACTAAGGATAATTGATTCTTTCACTAAAGTTTAGGCCTAGCAAAAACATGATCACCATATGAAGAGTATAAGACTTGTCATGTTGGCGATTGGCTTTAGTGCTAGTGGGAGATTGTTAGTGTAAGCCCTGTAAGCTACTCAGATTTGCTTGTAAATGCTGGCTTTTAGACATTTCATGTAAAATACATTATATATTATTTTTTATCTATAAGATTTCATTTGAATAATTTTTATGAAAAGTTTTATAAAGGTAAAGCCCATGAAACACATTGGCTTTGTAAAGGAATTATAATAGGTTACAATTATGGGATCCTTATGCATCAAAACCATGTTTTTTAAACTGTTCCTAGTCATCATATTGTCAAGATAGGGCATTGACAATGCGCAAAGACTAGTATATGTAAGTCTCCAAGCAAATGATGCATGCAACTAGTCTCATAAGTTGAAGAATAGAAATATCTGAAGACATCATGGGGGTGCGTATTATGGTAAAATGTTCACTGAACATGACTCGCTATGAGAGTTTCATTTGGTATTTCATTCAAGTGTCTATGGAAAATACTCTCATGTATTAGTAGTGTAAGTTGTATACACTTAATTTTGTCTAGACCCTTTTTCCATAGTTCTAAATATTTAAGACTAAGAGTCAAGCAGTCAACCTAGTAAAGGTAGACCTTCTTTAGGTAGATAGGTTTATCTTCAAAACCTTTTTAGTCATGCCTAAATGGTCGCATGCGAATGTGACAAAAAATGCAATTTCAAAGGTTGTTGAGAATAAATCTTGGATAAAAAGAATGAATATTCAAGAAAAAAATAGTTTTTTAATATTTTCTTGATAAATTCTAAAATTTATTTTTGCAAATAATATCATGGTCAAATTTCACATTTTAAGAATGTTTTGGAATTTTTCCATGCAATTTTGGGCATCAATTATCACACATTTTTACTAATAACCGTGTGGTATTTATTCCAATACCCACTCCAAAAATTAAAAAAAATTCAAGAAAAAAAATTTATATTGGTATTTTCTACCACAAGGTGTCAAATTTTTAATTTTATTCATTAATTTTGAATTTTTTACAATACCACGAGTATCATACTCGTAAAAATTTTTTTGGTAACAGTTGTTTTGAACTTTAAGTTTTTATGCTTATTATTTTAATAAATTAATGTTTTGATTAATGTGTTAATTAGATTCATTTTTACAAAATTTAAACATATTTTTGGAATTTTTTCGTTTCCAAAATAAAGAAATTTCCTATTTCCTAATTTTTTTTGATAGAATTTTTCTAAGTTTAAATTTTTAAAATTATTTAAATACTTTCATTAAATGCATATTAATTTAGTTTTTGAAGCTCTAATTTATTTTATGAGTTTTTTTATTTTTTAAATATCAATTTTCTTTTGTAAGGATTTTTCTCGCACAATTTTATGAGTTTAGAATTTGTAATTGTCTTTTTTTTACACATAAAATTTCTCATCATTCCCTTTAGAGTTCAACACTTGGAATTTTCATGAAAAAAAAAATTTTATTTTTATTTTTATTTTGGGCCAAATTTCTTTATGGTCCCAGAACTTGCAAATTTTGATAATAGGCCTAATAAACCCATTAATTTCCTAAGAAGCCCAACAAATTTGCCAAGCTGATTTTTTACTGTTCATCAATCCCATTTCATTCTCTATAAGCCCAACAAGTTCATTTTTTTTATTACTTCAACAAGCACATTTTACTTTCCAACAAGGCCCAATTAGGCTAATTTTGATTTTACAACAAAGTCTAATAATTTTTTCTCTCTCTAAAATTAATTAATTCTTTTGAATCCAAAATTTTTATATGGATATTTAGTTAGGCTATTTACTTGTTTAAATTCGTAATTGAATTTGCCAATTTATAACTTTTAATTTTTTTTTACAATTCACTTTAATTTTTTTTAATCATAAAGTTTTCAATTGTAATTTTATTTATTCCTACATTATTCACAAATTTGTGTATATTTATTTTAGTTTCAAAATTTGATAATTTGGTTAAACAAAAATTAATTCAATCGACATTGAATTTTATTATTGAGTTTGATATTATACAAATTGGATTCTAGATGATGATGTCATGCATGATATAATATACAAAATAACAAATATATTAATTAAAGCTTATCAAAAAAGCAAAAAAGGAATGAAAAATCTAGAAAAAGTAAAAAAATAAAAAAATGATGTGGGCACTCAACCAAAGGGGTTCTTACCACCCTTGGCCTATTCTCTCCTTTATAAATAAGGGGAAAAAGGTTTTGTTTAGGGATTTTAGCTTTTCACAACAAAAAACACTAAAGAAATTAAGGCTTCTTAGGTTTTTAAGCATTTTAAGGTAAATTCCTTATAAAAATTTTAATTTTTGTTTATTTTATGCTTGATTCTTCCTTTTAGTGAGCTAAAATCAAGCTTGTGCTCATGGATTTTAATCCATGTTGAAAGGCTAAGTATGATAGCTAGGAACACAATTTCTTGATTTTATTGTTATATTTAATTTTTATTAGTATTATGCTGATTTTCATCAAGATAATTTGTTTTTGTTGATAGAAATATTGTTATTTTCGTATGTATATACTTTTTATGTTCTTTTTGATATTTTCATGTTGATTCATGTTGATTTATGTTAATATGTTCATTATTTATCATGATTTTATGCATATTTAAGCTTGGTAGAAATTATGACATGTAATTATATTGATGTTCATGAGTATGTGATAAAAAAATTATTTTTGATGATTATTCATGTTGGCCTAATTTGATGGTGGTTCTTAATGAAATTTTTATGCTTGTTTTTGTGATATTTTGTATTATTTTGTTATATATTAAACTTGTAAGGGATAAAAAACTAATTTTTGAAAAGTTTTTAAGGCTTTGGATAAGTGTTTCCAAGCCTTGGTCAAAACTAACAAGGATAATTTTGTGATGTTTTGATCTATTTAGGTTATTTTGTAATTAATGAAAATTTAGGGACCAAATTGCAAAAATTAAAAATTTTTTAAGGCCATCCATACTTGGCTAAACACTCCATGCACCTTTAAGAATGTTTTTCATACATTTTAATATGTTTGAATGCATTTTATACAATTTTAACCTTTTTGGGGCCTTTTTTTGTAATTTTAGAAAATTTTAGGACCTTTTGCAAAAAATTGAAAAAATTTGTTTCAAGGCCCAAAGTACCTAACTGTATCCACGTGCCCACAGGCATAGTGTGCTTGACTTAAAAATATATGATGGTTGGTTGTGGTCGAGCCTTTGAGTTATCACATTATTGGGATTTGGATTAGGCGTAATAATATGAAGGGGAGAGAGACCGTCAAGCGAATCGATCATCCAACTAGTTTTGGATGGCCACCATAGAATGGCCATAAACTTAGAGTCACCACCAATCATTTTAGGCTAGCCAGGATCGAATGCCTATTAAAAACACTATTTCGAGTTACAAAACTTAAAGCATCGATTTCATGGTCTACAAAGTTAAGAGATTCATTGGTTGGGTTTGAGAGTTGCTTATGCATGGAGAATGATTAGCACCCCCACACGCCCAAAATGGGCACTACTAACTATGTCTCGCTTCGGTCTCAATTTAATCAATTCCATTTTTATCATTATTTAGAAATAATTCCATTTGATGCATGAAGTTTTGCAAAATTATAGATTCAGGTTTTTAAAGAAAAGTAGATCATTTATGCGCCTCGAAGGTGTGAGGAACATAGGGATTTTTATGAAAATAATGTTCGGATTGGATTTTAGAAATTTGGATATTTCATATTAGGCACTGAAGAGATACCAACGCGGAACATTGCCTTGTAAATTTTATGGGAAAACAAATTTTAAATATAAAAACATGATAATCACTACAAAAAGGAAACGTGTTAGTAAGGTGACAAAGAATATAATAATATCATAAACAAATAATCATAAACAAAATGGCATAAAAAGGAGGGACAATTAGAATGTGTCTCGTAATCATCTTCGATCATTAATGAGTAACTGAGATGAATATTTAGATACGGGTTTGGGTTCAACGGTAATTTATGGGACAAAAAAATTTTTTATAAAAATAATTCGAGGTATCCAAAATAGAGAATTTTTGGATTTTTTAGGTAAAAACGAGGCTAAATTATCCCCTCGGAGAAGTGGGGTTGGAGTATCCCTAAAGATATAGTTAGGAAAATATTTAGGAACAAAGAGAAAGTTTGAAATTGTAATGAAAAATGTGTTAGAGTATTCCTTCAGAGTAATGGGGTTAGGGTATCTCCAAAGATGAAAACTTTTGATGATTTAAAATAATAAGGAATCTCGAGTAAATCCAAAAAAAAATTTAAGTTTCTTAGTAAGCAACGGGGTTGGAGTATCCCTAAAGATGAAGATTTATTATGTTTTAAAAGAAAGGTTCTTTTTTTTCTCTAAAAGAGGATTTTGAAAATAGAAAATCGTAGGTCTGTATAAAATACATTTTTGTCTTAAGCCTCGATTCGAGTCTAAAGGGCTTATGTTGCAAGGGAACAAATCAGATGCATTTCAAGACATTGGAATGTCTCTATAAAGGAGATTTAGAAATTAGGTTAAAAATAGGGGACAACATCATGCCATCTCTCTTCTTGAATTTATTTGGGTTCATATGAAGGCTTTAGGCAGTGAATAAAGTACCGTTGAAAAGATAACCCAATAAGGTTTAATGTAAAAATATTCCAAAAATCTTAGAAAATAACTTTCTAAATGAAATTAATCTTTGAAATTAAGTCTGTCTTGACACTAGCAACATATGCAGGGAAAATATGCACCAAACTTTGAAAAATCAATTCGGGCTCATTCGGAATCGTTAAATCATGAACAATACCTTTCCAGAAAGAGAATTTCCTAAACATTTTAGAAAAAAATGTTTAAAAAGTTTGGAAAAATCATCTAATGGGCCAAAATGGCCCAAAAGGATATCATATGTTGGTTCCAGATAAGAAAAGTTTGAAAAATTATAACTTCCTCATCTGGAATGATTCGAGAGTGAACAAAACACCTTTAGAATGCATTTTAATAACTTTTAATAAAAAAAATTGAAAAAATTGTAGTAAAATCATTTGTGGCTCAAAAATCATTTTTTTAAATTTGGACTACAATGCTTTCAAGGCAAAAATAGGGAATTATTCAATTTTTTGGGTTTTTTGGTGGTCAAACTTAAATTATGGACATTTAAACGTCCACAACACAGTGGAAAGAATAACATAGGCATCACAAGTTCAATCAACAATCCCGAAGTAGTTTAGGATGATAAAATAACCTATTGACCATGCCCCTAAAAAGGGTATTAGACTGAAGATCAAGGCTTAATACTTTAACTTTAACATAAGAAAACTATATTTTACTTTTATGAATCCAAACCTAAAATGTTTGATTTGTCCCCAAGATTGTAAAGACCAATTTTATGAAAACATTAAATCCATGCTATTCTTCATTTATTGAGGTAGCATGAACTTAACGTAAGGATTTCTTTTAAAATTAGATTTTTAACAAGCAAGCATGCATCTTGACAAGAATGACATGAACAAAACATAACGTGCACTAAGATGAATAAGGACTAAACATGCAAACACACACAAGTGACATATTAACATGGAAATAGGTGACAAAAATGTGCGAAGATGACAAATAAGGTGTATAAATATATTTAAAGAAATGAATGTAGTTGAAGTTGTCAAGACAGCATTTTTATGTCATAAGACTACTTAAAACACAAGAAAGTGCATGAATATACATAAGACATGTTAAGGTGAACATTTAAGCATGTGAAAATAGATGAAACATGATAAAAAAATGCATAGATAAGGGAGTGTTTTGATGACAGAATGAAAGACAAGGTATTTGGCCTAACATGCAACATCAAGGCATCAATAGAACATCAACACTCTAAGACTACCACAAACAAGGTAGCAATAATGCATAAGAACCTTAGAAGGGTTATGGTGACTTAGAAAGATCACTAAGATGATGAAAATGTCGAAAAATCAGAGAATATGCAGAGTCAACTGGAGAAAATATACAAAAGTTTCAAGCTTCAGCATTTTCTCTGAGCAACAATTTTGAACTTCAATTTTTTTTTTAGTTGAATAGCAAAAGAATGATTAAAATGAGGGACTTTCTAGTTAGGTATGGATAAAGAGAAGTTTTAAGAGGGAATGTGAGTGAAATGAAGGTTTTTGGAGAGACTTTTGGTGATGGTTTTGAAAGGATCCGAAAATGGAAAAGAGTTTTTTAGTTTTTTGGTGGCTAGGGAATTGAAGGAATGATTGGAAGTGGAAGTTCAAGGAATGATTAGAAGTGGGAGTTTTTCTGCTGGGAACCTCTTTTTTCTTGTTGTTAGTCCTTTAACTAAGTCCAAGGTTAGTTTATATAGCCAATTAGCTATTAAGACAAAAAATGAAAAAGCAAGGGCATTTTGGGGTTTTAGTGTATGTACCTCATGCAGAGGTCAGGTACAGTGCTCAGCTACCATGCAAACCCATTGGTTGGCTTAGCAAAAATAGTAGATCTAGACTACTTTATGCAGCTAAGCATTAGGTAAGTTCAGCCTTACCCTTTGATAAATTGCATAATGTCATGATATGTCCCTCGTCATTGGCTATTTGGACTTTAAAATTTTGTTTAAACACAATCACAAGCCCAAAGATGAAGCCTAATATGAATTTTGATGATTTTTAGTGCAAGAAATGCATTTGAATCAGATTTTGAATCAGTGGTGCAGTGGCTAAAAAATGGCTTGAACTAGACAAATATGTCTTTGTGTATTGATATAGAACATTGTGTATCAATAAACAAGGCAATTTTTAGCAATGAGTATCGATACAATGAAACGTGTATTGATATGAAGTCTAGTTTCAAGACTTAAAGGCCTGTATCGATACTCTATGAACTTATATCGATACACAAGCTTGTGTATCGATAAATTTTATCAAAAATCGTAACTATAGCTACTACCAAGGTCTGTATCGAAACAATGATGATGGATATCGATACATCTTATTGGGTCTCAAGGCTAAACCCTATTTATTGATACTACACATAATTCAAAATTTTGGCGACACATAAGCCTCGTATCAATACTTATGCATCGATATAACTTATACATACTTATGGCTTCCCGATTTTCCTCCACTTAGTCACTAACAGTGGGAAGTTGATCAGTGTATTCATCTGAATGACTCTGGTGACAGCATGAAAAATGGCCTTTAATGCCTCATTTTACATTTTTCTTTAATATGACCTACAAGCATTTTATACCTTCCCAAAAAAATTTTTCACCTGGCACCATGTTGCCTAATAGTGCTTGGCAACACAACACCTAACAATCATCCCCAAAACTTAATTTTAATTTTTTCATTTTATCATCTTTCAATTAAGTCCCGAGGTGCCAAAAGTGGGCCTGGACAAAATGAAGTGTCTACATTGGCCAAATGGTTTATGTGATTTTTGGTGTGCTTTCCACATTAATTTTGATGTATTTGATGTTTAATTGTGTATTTTATTCATATATTGTAAAGTTAGAAAAGTTTAGGGATCGTTTAGTAAAACCTTGCATTTTAGGGTCAAAATGGTTATTTCTTATATCTAATTATTCATCTAGGGTATTTTGGTCATTTAAAAAGACTTTTAGCATTTTTATCCATTTTAGGGTTGAAATGTAGTTTTGAGAAACTTAGAGACCTATTAGCGATTGTTGCATTTTAAGTCAAATTTGTCATGTAAGTTATCCATTTAGGGTAAAATTGTCATGTCATATAATTATTGAGTCCTTTAAGGTACTGAGATACTATATCAAAGTACACCCTATGGGCATTTTTGTAATTTATCTTAGAACTGAGTCCTTTATAATCTCCAGGAGACTTTTATGTTAAAGATGCATAATAGAAATAAGTTTGTCTTTTTATGAAGTTATCAAGTCCTGTAGAGTTACCAAGATACTTTAACGTCTAAGGCAGATCTTAGAGATATTTTAGTAATTTACATTACAATCAAGTCCTATGTGATCACCGGGATACATATATGTTGAAGATGAATAATAGCAATAGGTTCATTCGTTAGGAAGTTATCGAGTCCTTTAAGGTTACTAATACCTTTCACACTAAAGTATACCTTAGGGACATTTTAGTAATATACTTTAGAATTGAGTCCTTTAGGGTCACCGGGACACTTATACATTAAAGGTGTGCTTCAGGGGTCTTAGGCTAAATTTTAGTATTTCATAAAATGAAAATTTTTGAAAATTAAGGTAATGTCTCCAAGTTAAAGTAGTTTGTGAAATGTCTCCTAGTATATATGAAGGGTTCCATGGATTATTTTAATAAAGAGATATCCTTTTAAAAATAAGAAATTAATATTTTTTTTTGAATTTTGTAAAAATAAAACCTTTCGTATTTCTTCAGCCCTCTAGTGAGGTGTGAATGATATTTTCATTCTTAAGACCTTTCGTATTCTTTTGGCTCTTCGATGAGGTGTGAGAGATATAATGATAAAATTTATCGTGTTCCTTCGATCCTCCAGTGGGTACGTAAGATATTTTTATTTTCAAAAATATTATAAACTTAATTTTCTCATAAAGTTTTATTTTTATATATATGGGAATTATAATTAAATACCAGATATTGAAAACAAATTAAAATCAAAATTCAAGTTAACACATGATTAATAAGGTACCGATTTTTGGGCATCATGAGAGGGATTGATCCTTATTCATGATTATAACTGACTTTTAGACCCGTTCATACTCTAGTATCAAGGCTAACCTTAGAGTTTGTCTTCATAGGTTTTATAACCCTCAAAATATGAACTCAAATAAGTGACCAATCTCATGTAACCAAAATAGATTGGTGGCTACTCTAAAATAAATGATCATTTCGTAATGATTATTTAAAGTTAAGTCGACTAAATGATTCATATTGGTAACTCAGTCTCGAGACACAAAAAAATAATAATAATAATAACATGGCCCTTATAAATAAAAAAATGATATATAGATATATGGGAGCAAGGGATACACACTTCTTTTATGTCTGGCTGACCAAGATTTGTATCTGGCCATGTTGCGACATAGTGATCCTTAGACTTCTGACACCAAGTTGTAAACAACTAATTTCATCCGGGTCACTTTTTCAATAATCCTTAATATTAGAGACCAAGAACTTAATGGCCATCCTCATTGGGAACGATCTTTTTTAGATGAACGAGACATTTTCAAGACCTTTTTAGTCATAATTTAAATAGCCATAACTTCATGTAACAGAAAAAAAGTCATATTTTGATCTTTAATTTCGGATATACAAAACAAATATTTAAGAGAAAATTTTTTTAATAATTTCTTTTCAAATTTTAAAAATCTATTTTTGCAGATGATATCATAGTCAAATTTTCTATTTTTAAAAATTTTATGAGAATTTTTTGTTAAATTTGAGAAATTGACTTTCGTATATTTTTACCGATACCTGTATGGTATTTATTCTAATATGCAATCCGAAAAATTAGAAATATTCAAGAAAAAAATTTTATGTTGGCATTTTATACCACAATGTATCAAGTTGCTCATTTTTATAATTAATTTTGAATTTTTTTATAGTATCGTGAGTATTGTACTCGTGAAATTTTTTAAATAAAATTATTTCAAATTTTGGATTTTCATATTTACCATTTTATAAATTAATATTTTGAATAATATGTTTTGTTTAATTCATTTTATATAATTTTAATACTTTTTTTGGAAATTTCCTCAATTCTAGAATACGAACTTTTCGTTATCTGTAAAATTTTTCATGTAATTTTCTTGAGTTTGAATTTTAAAATTCTTTAAATATTCACACTTAACTATCATTAAATCAGTTTTTTAAAATTCATTTATTTGTTATGAATTTTAGAATTTTTTTGTTTAAAAGATATAGAGTTTTCTACTCCATGAAATTTTTTTAGGAAGATTTTTCTAAGTTTATTTTTTTTAAAAAAAAATTCTTCAAATATTATTGTTTAGTTCATATTAAATCAGTTTTACAAAATTTATTTTATAAGTTTTGTATCTTCTTTCGAAATGTTTCCTGTTTTCGACATATGGAGTTTTCTACTCCACAAAATTTTTCAGAGATTTTTTCAAGTTTACAATTTTTAAAATTCTTGAAATATCTTCATTAAATTCATATTAAATTAGTTTTAAAAAAAATTCATTTTATTTTATAAGTTTTGCACTTTTTTAGAATTTTCCTTGTTTCTAATATACAGAGTTTTCTACTCCTTAATTTTTTTTCAGTGGAACTTTTTTGAGTTTTTAATTTTTAAAATTCTTCAAATATTGTTATTTAATTCATATTAAATCAGTTTTGAGAAACTCATTTTATTTTATTTTATTTTCATTTTTTTCATAATTTTGTTATTTTTTAAATATGGGTTTTTGACTCTGTAAATTTTTCTCGTAAGATTTTTTTGAGTTTATAATTTTTAAAATATTTCAAATATTATTATTTAATTCATATTAATTTAGTTATTAAAAATTTATAAATATTATTATTTAATTCATATTAATTTAGTTTTTAAAATTTATATAATTGGATGAGTTTTGAATTTTTTTATATATTAATTTTTATTCGAAAGGATTTTCTCGTATAATTTTACAAGTTTGGAAGTTCCAATTAGTTTTTTTTTCATTTTTTCATTTCCAAATGTTGTTTATGATTATTAATTTTTTAATTTTATATTTTATTATCATTATTTTAATTTTATTTTAATTATTGGTTATTTT
>JAQSVH010000009.1:2360936-2380769 GCA_029448705.1 Adansonia digitata
ATTTCAATGACTTTCATAACACGTTAATGTTATGGTAGTTATTTTTCAATTTTTGTTCTTTTCATTGTCAATATTCATAATCGATATTTATTACAATCTAATGCAATAGCATTCAATATATTTGTAACTACAATAAATGCAATGTAATTAAAAATGCATGCGTAATCCCAATTTAAATGTTTGGTTCATGTATTGAATCTTGTATATAGCAAATCTAAGATTTAAATCTCATAATCTATGATTCTTTTTTCTCTTGTTGTAAAACTACGACCTCCTTTGCTAATAAACATGACCCTTAAAACAAGGCTTGTCGTGAACTCTTGTTACCTTGTGTATGATCACACATATCTGATATAGTATTATAGAGAAAGATAGAAGAAAAGAATATGAAAAAGAAGGCAAAGGTTAAAAATTCTTAAACAAGCTTTGACACAAGGAATAAAGTGGAAGGTTAACAAGGTAAGATTTGGAATATTGTTGTTGTCTGGTTTTATTACTTCATCAAGAACCTGGAAAAGAGTTTTCATCCATTGACTTATTTGATATATCATTAGGTTTTTATTTTGTTTTTATTTTTTTTATTTTTAACTGAATTCTGGGTAAAAATGATTGTTCAGTACAGTTTACGAACAAAAATTCGACAAAAGCGAGCTAAACCCAAATCCCATAACCTAAAAACAAAGTTCAAGAAAAAGAGAGAAAAGAATTGTTGTTTAGCAGCTTTAAATGTGGGTGAGATTGGCTTGATAAGCGGGTTAATTATAATATTAAATAATGTGTTAGTTTTAAGGAATATAATCCAATTGTTTATGTTTACGTACTTTTTGAAAAGCAAAGAAAAGGGGGTATAACTAAGTGCTGAAAACCATGCAAATGAGAGGCTAAAATTGACTAAATAGAAACAGACAGTTTTCACGTGGAAAGATCCATTTTTTTTCTTTGAGAAGATTATGATGAGTTGGTATTCGGTGAAACCTAATCCAACAAGTTTTTATTAAATAGTGAAGGAAGAGATCTGTTTCAGTGAGAGTATTCAAGGCTCTAACATGGAATCCTATGCCAAATAGATTAGGGGAGAGAGAGAGAGAGAGAGAGAGAGAGAGAGAGAGCGCTATGCAGCCTGTTTTTCAAAAGTTGACGTCGAATTTGAAATTTAAATAGTAATATATATAATTTTTTTATATTAAAAAATATAAGTGAGAGATAAATAACGTAAAAGATCATTTTTTTTAAATTTTTTTCCTTTTTATTATATATGAATGGACGATTTAGGTTCTTATCTTTGATTAAAGGGATACATATATCTATCATTGAAATCAAATGTTTTTGTGTTTTCTTTTTTTTTTTAGGTATGAGAATGGGAATTTAATTGAAAGGGAAGAATTGATGGCCAAAGAAAAGAAAGGGAATGATTGGGAAATGATCGATGTTTATTTGTTTTTAAGCTTTTAATTTTTTATTTATTATAAATTTAATAACTTTAAATACGAATCTGATCAATATAATGCAAGTCATTAGCAACCCATTTGCCCATCCAATACTATTCGACCTTATCTGGCGTTGCTCGAAAGTAACATTCTAAAATTCAACTTTGATGGTTCAGAGAGAGGAAATCAAGATTTTCAGGGCGTGGTGGTGTGCTAAGGAACGAGAATAATTTTATTAGGGTTATAATCCATGTTTGTGTTGAATTCGTAAATTTTTATATGTTATAATTATATTTAAGATATTATATATTTGTATAATTTTTAATAAATTAGTAATTCGTATTATATAGGTTATTGACACATTCACATACTCGTATCCTATTATATTTTATTTTTTTGTGTTATGCAATTGTCTCATGCTCAAAATTATAATATTTATAGGGTAGGCGACTAGTCCATGTTTTCTTAATCAATATAATAGTTGATAATAAATTTGAAAATTATGTTTACTAATAAGTGTAATACATTACATAGTGAAGACATCCACGTACCTAATAAAATATAGTAGCTAAAATAAAAAAGTTGAGGACATTATCCTCATTCTTGTTATTTAATTATATTTTTTGTTGTAAAGGAACCTTCCAATGTTCTTGATGAGAATTATTTTTTACAATTATGTGATTTTATTCGGATATGGATTTTGGTCAAAGAGATTCCAAGCAGACACTTTGAGCTTAGTTTTGGGGGACCAACTCCATTCATTGAATCAAATATTTGAGTGTTATAAAATATTTTAATTTCAAACATTAATTAATAATGAAAGTAAAAATTAAGTATGCGACTATATATATCTAATAAGACACAATTCTATTACGTAAAACTTTTACTCACATATTTAATTTGAAATTTTCGGAATGAGAATGGGATATATAGTTTATAGTGTGAAGGAAAAAAGTTTCCTTTTGTTATATAATTACACTATAACATATATATATAAATATAAAATTATTTCATTTATAGCCAGTGAAATTTATAAATTTCACGAATAAATATCTTTAAATTATATTTAAAAAATTAAAAATAAATAAAATATATGATAATTTAATAGATTGTTTGTTTGTGAAATTAAAAAAATTATTGTTAATATATAAAAAAACAAACTGAGAAGAAGGAGGATAATATTAAAAGAAAATACAAGTTCACAATCAAATGATACAGTAGAAATAAAAATGAAAATATAAATGCATATGATTATATGAACAATGAAGAAAGAAAACATGGTAGATAAATTAAAAAGGATGAGTGTGTTTACACGCTCCATGAAAGAGCGTAGGTGAGTATGGAAGACAGGATAGTTACGACCTTTTGTCATAGACGTAAGTTTTACGTTCCACATGTTTCTGCCAAAGTTTAAAATAAAAAATTAAAAAATAAATGAATAAAACGATTTTATTCTCTGTTTCCGATCTCAATGTTGGCTGTATAAGAAACTGACACGTTTTTATTATAAGGACATTTTTGGCACGTTATTAAAAAAATTTGTCAGTTTTTTTATAACTTATATAAGGGTCGGATTATTTGATCTAATATGTATTTGAAAAAGTTTAAAGTGAAAATTTTATAATTTGGATTAATCTCGATTTCAATTACTATTTATCAATAAAAAATTATTTTTAAAAAATTTAATTATAAAAATATTTTTTAATATTTTAATTTTATTTTAAATGGTATTGGGTTTTTGACTAACTTGAAATGTGCCTAAATAAAAATTAATAAATCTTCAGACTACACCCTTACCTATGAACACGTCTAGTATCGTATAGTTAGACAACAATTTCTTGCTCTCCAAAACTAAAATGCAGAGGGCCGGATTGGTTGGACAGTGTTGGATTGGGCATTTTGGATTTTGATATTTTAAATTTGGAGTTTTTTTTTTTAAGTTCGAAGTATTTATAATTTAATTTTTTTAATATTTTAAATTAATTTGGATTCAAGTTAATCGGGTAACTTTTTAGATTTTATGAACAATATAACCATTTCAATATGCTTTTTGAATTTGGTTTGAGTTCCAGTTTAGGTTTTTAGGATATGCATGTCATTTTTTTTATTTATTTCATAATTTCTAGAATTAAACTTCATTTTCACAATTTTTTTAATTTTATTTATTCTGAGAAATATTAAATACCACAAGTTATTGAATAAAATGATATTTAGAATTAGAGTATTGAATTTGATGAAAATAATGTATTATTAAATAAAAAAGCTATCCTAAACTAATAATTCAATTATTGTTTTATTAGGTCAGAAAGAAATTAATAAATTTAAACACAACATTTTAATTATTATTATTAACAATGCTTAAATTGGACATATAAACATCTTTCTAAAAAATGAAAAGATAAAATATCATAAAATGAGATACATTGACCGTCTCAATAATAAGTATTTAAAATTAAGTTCAACATTTGCATTTTAATTCATGGGTTGAAAGTAATCAATCCATTCTATTTTCCTTTAAAACCTTCCAAATAAATTCTTCAAAGAAAATTAATTATTTCTACTAGAAAAGTCAAGAAATTAAAAAAAAAATTACTAGTAGGAAAATTGAAAGATTTTCGATGAATAAAAAATCGGACAGAAGATTAAATTAGCAAAACTTTCGGATCAACCGGTTTAATTGATTAAATTAGATTGCTCTATTAAAAATAAATTAACTATAAACATATGATTTTTTTATTAAATAAGTCTTAAATATAGTAATTAGTCAATAATAAATGTTTTTGATTTTTTTGGATGATTTTTAATATATCATTAAGAGGTGCCAATCTTATTAATTACAAAATAATAATAATAATAATAATAATAATAATAATAATAATAATTTAATAAATACTGGATTTTTATCGGTTTAATTCAATTTTTTTTTCTTTTTTTACCTATTGAACTAGTTATCATTTAATCCGATCCAATTATTTTAACTCCGAAAATTTATAACCCAATAAAAATAAAATTAAAAACCCATATAATAAATCTGAATTTGAATCCAATATATACAATCATTCTTTACATATTCTTAAACTGCAACCACCTCTTTTGCAATTTTATATATATATATATATATAAGCCTTAAAAATGCAAAACATTAATACAAAGCGGTTTCTGTAAAAAGCCAAAGCAAAATCTTCCTCCCCACAGCTGCTCAAACAAAACAAACCAGCTAAAAGAAAAAATAAAGTAAAAAGCCTGAAAAAGAAACCCACCCAACCCAACTCATCAATCCAGCTTAAACAGAAAGTTTTCACACACAAAAGATATGCTAATTCAATTCAATATAATTAATTAATTAATTATTCCATTTGATCTTCAAAAGGAAAAAAACAAAAAAAAAAGGAAGAAAAAGCTTCCAACTTAACAGTAATTCCTCCACAGAAGAATATAAGAGAATCCCACACCTCCCCGATCCCCCTTAACCTTTCTCTTACCTTCCCTTGCACGTCTTCTTTTCTCTTCCCTTAGCTTCCGATCCTTCATTATTTAAGCAAAGCATAACACCCAATAATTTTCAGCTTCATTTCCGGGTCTGGGTTTGGTTCAGATTGTTTTCGAAAGAATGTCTACAGATCTTGAATTGTTCCAAGATTTGCTGAAAATAAGATTACCGAAACTCAAGATTCCATCTTCCGATGAAAATGGTGTCGCAATTCAAGAAGAAAACAGCGAGTGTTCGACGCCAACATCGGAAGAAAACAAGATCCCAGCAGTTGTGTCATGTCCAGGGGCACCAAGGAAACCTAGGAAACGACCTGTTCCATGCAAAAGAAAGCTGTCTGAACTTCAGTTCTTCGAGATCGTTAACAAAGAAGAAGTTGATGCGTTTTTCAAAGCTGCTTTTGATGATTCTATCTCTAAGAGAAGGTGCCCCTGTAAATGAAAATTTCATTATTTTTGGTTTTTAAATATAAATTTTATTTTATTTTTGTATGTAATGAATTGAAATTACAAGCAAATCTGCCACTAGGATTCAAACAAGTTTACTATATAAGTCTGTAATTTTCAGACAGTTTTATTTTTATTTTTGGATCCGATCTATACATGTTAAATCTTTTCATTTATATAATTTAAGTTTCCATTTTAATTCTATCAGATCATATCTATCTATATATATATATATATTGTATTTGTTATTTTCCTTTTTCAAATTTAATCCAATTTCTTGAGTTTTATTTATATCCCATGAATTTCAGAAACTTTTCAATTTCTTATTCAATGGATTGCAAAGGAAAAAAAGGTTGAAGAAAAACTTTAAAATTGGTTCATGAGACAGGTAGATGATATTAATTAGCTGGTTGTTTAAGTTTGAAAAATAAGAGATTAGTTTGAATCTTCTAATCAATTATTATTTTATTAGTTGTTGGTTAAAAATGGTTGGTTTTTTTCTTGATTTGTAAACATTTATTTATTTTTTTTCGGTTGTTTGACATGTGGGAAAGTTTGTGAGTGATTGACACGGCTTTGGGATTTGCCAAAACTTAGATTTGAATTCCTCGGAGAAGATTTTCTCGGGAAAGTGAGAGAAAAAGGTAAACTACATCTAATAATATTAAATATAATTATATCTATTTAAATACGAGTAAAATAATTAAAATAAGATATAAATATATATTTTAAATTTTATATAATAAAAAATATTAAAATATTAAAATTTATATAAATATAAAATATATTAAACATAATTATGATATGAACATAGCCATAGCCAGTGAGAATGGTCCAATATGTCGTGGCATAGGCAAATGTTTTCACGTTTTTATTTAAAAAAAAGATTAAATTAATTTTCTATTTTGAGTATTGGTTTCATGTTTTTATTTTTTTAGATAATTAAATTAATATTTCATAGGATTTTTCTGACCAAGTACAAAGTAATTTTGGGTAACGACTTGTGGTCAACCATCAAATTGCCAAAATTTCTACAAATATAAAATGATTTTCTTTTCTCCTTTATGATTAACTATAGACTTTTTTTTTATAATATTAGATAGATTTAAATTTTAATCATTCAATGGAAATATATATTTTTATACTATATTTATTCATGGGTCAAGTCCGAATTAATAGAGCCGTGAATATAAATTTTAACTTTGTATTGTACATCACTCATGAACATATATTTAATATTAAATTATTTTTATTTAATTTAAATTAAAAATAATATATTAAATTAAAAATAATAGTAATATATTTAATCAATTTAAAATAAGTAGCCTAAACGAGTTTTATAGGTGGATTGAGTTGAGTTGAGTATAAGACAAAAATCCAAACTAAAATTCTCAGAACTAAGGTATCTTGGAACGCTCTTTAATATGTCAGCATCTTCACCTCACCATTAGACATATTTGTGATTAGGCCACAGCCCAAGATTTTTGAATTTTCTTTGCCAAGTTTGAGTCGAATCCACTCAAAAACTCATTTAATTATTCATAATATTATTAAAATATTATTTTTATATCAATATTTATAATTAAATTTAAATAATTTTTTTATTATTAAATAGTAAAACTAAACCAAATGGATAGTTTGCCCCTAAAATATTATACTCACCATATCTCTTGAGCTTAACACAACTAAGAAAAAAAAGAAAAGAAATGCTATAATAATTAGCTATCAATTTGAATGAAGTTTTAAATAAAAAAAATAAATTAGAGAGCAAACACTATTTAAGAAGAAAATGCTTTATCACATATATACTTTATAAAAGTATTTTTGAAATGAATAAATAAATCACTTTAAAATTTACTTAAATTATTAAGAAAATCTCTGTTGGCTTTAAAGAAAAAACAATCAATCAATTTTGGGACCAATTAATACTTGAAAAAAAAAATTCAGTCACAAAATTTTATTTTTCTTATTTTTGGTAAAATAATTGCTTCTAAACTTATGATGTCTAGTCGAAAACTATTTTAGTTTGGGGATTTGGCATTGCACGTTATACACATTTTAAATAATAATAATAATAATAATAATAATAATAATAAATGAGTTATTTAAAAAAAATTGGCTTTGAAAGTCAAAAGAATTTGGAATTTGATTTTCAAACTGAAAGAATATAAATGTTATCTTTGAATAAATGTTTCACATAAAATTATGTCTTCAACTTTCTTTTTTACCTGAATTTTACCTTCTCGAACTCATCTCATCCCATTTGGATTCAATTAAAGTTAGAGTTAATTTTTATATAGATGGGAGGCAAAATTTTTTAATTTTAATTTCATAATTAAGATTGAGATTTTCACCTATCTTGTATTTATTTATTTATTTATTTATTTATTTTTAACGCATTTAAAAATATTTATGTCATTATAATAATATATTTTTAAAATATAAAAGTTTCACTAACGATAAATAAAATATTTTTTATTAAATTTAATTCATATTCATATCATTGCAATACCACTCAATTATTTATGCCTTTTGTGGTAAAGATATAATTATTGTCTAAATTGAGACACCCAACTGTTAAAATTTGATACTCCAATTTTAATTAGAGATCTTAATTTCCCATCTTCTTATTGGGTGAGGTTTAAAATATATACTAATATTTGAATTCTTGTGTTGCTTCAATTTTTATTTTTGTTGATAATTAATTGAATACATTTATGACACGAAAAAATAATATAAAGTTAGAGTTTAAATTGAATTATTATGATAAATTATGCAAAAATATCTTATTTGAAGACAAATTTTAAAGTAAGGTATAAATATCTAAAATCATCAAATTTAATCTAGAGAAATAATAACTCCCAATAATTATATGACACATCACATAAAATTTAGAATTATTTAAATAGTACCAATTAGACCAAGCAATTTCAGACACAATATGATTATACGACATGAACACAATATCAAAAAATAATTAAAATATAGTATGATACAAAAAATAATATGAATATAATACAAATAAGCAAATTTGTCAAAGTTTACATACGAAATAATAACTAAAATAATCCACAAAAATAATTTGACACAAAATTGTGAGTTATTTGACCTTCCAATTTTGTATATTGCATGAACATGAAAAAATAACTAAAACATAATACAACATAGAAAATAACATTAGCAGTATATAAATATACAATCGTGTCAAAATCTATATATAATTATCAAATTTTATATATGTGTAATATCTTCGATATGATTATAATATGAAAAAATGACATAATACAACACATTGTAATTTAAAAAAATTTGAAAAAAAAAACTTAAAATTGCTTTCAAGCCCATTTTCGATTTAAAAATTTTTGTCTAAACTCTCCTAAATATCAAACAAATCTTTAAATTTAATAAATAATACAAACCTTAAATAATTTTACTCGTAAAATGTTTAATTTGAAAAGGAGTTGCACATAAATGGTTTTTCTTTTTAATTAATGACTGTCGCTTCTTGCTTTTGTGATAATGGTTCTTTACATCTTGTAAATTAAAAAAAAAAAAAAATGAAGGTTTAATGCTTGATCGATGTCAAGTAAACAGACTTTTAATTGCATCTTATAACTCTCAATTCACAAATTATTTTAGGATAACTTTTAACTTATTTTATTTTATATGATAATTGTATATAGAACTTTATTTATTTTCGTAAATATTTTTATAATTTAAGACTATATTTGATTGCCAAAATTTTCTTTTCTCTTTTTTTTTTTTTAAAAAAACACTATAGAATAAACAATTGTTCTGATTAACTTCTTTTGTAATTATTTTGATATTAACCAAACATGATGAGACATTTTTAGTTCATTTTTCTTTTTTACATTGTCATTCTGACTAAAAAAGAATTGATTAATATTTGTGAGGAAGCTTGAGGCACATGGTTGAGTAAGAGATACACAATCTACGTAGTGATGGCTGCAGAAATAATAATTATTATAATATATATATATATATATATATAGTAAATACTTGACATAACATGTACATTTACTGCTTCCTTTCGCTGTATATGAAAAAAAAAATGAAAAGATATATTATGTTATTTTCAAGATTTTAATTTTTTTTTAATGGTGAAAACGACTTCTCCACGTTTATAAAATATTGGGGATAACAGAAATAATGTACTAATCAGAGGTGTTTATTTATTGGATCAAGGTCAAATTAGGTTTGAACAATAAAAAAAAAATTTATTTGTTCAGACTTGATTTAATTGGAAAACTTGTTTTACTCTATGAAAAAAATTAAAATATTTAAAAAAATTTTATTTTTATTTAATTGTTTATAAATAAATGGTAAGTAAAAATATTTTATTGATTAAATAATAATTCAAACCGTGTTGAGCACTTGTCAAAATGCTATACAAGGCTCTCTCCAATTTGGACTGAGCTTGTTATACAAGATCGATTCAAATTATAAAAAATTTTATTTCAGATCTAATAAAATTCGAACCAAACTTGTTGATTTAGATAGGTAACTTAATCCATAAATAGCTCTAATTAGATGTTAAGTCGAGAGAGATGACTTTATCAATTTAGTAATCTTTTTATTAATTTAGTATTAATTTTTTATTAGTCCGACTTTGTTTTCATAATTTTTGTAATTTAATAAAGAAGTGCAAGTATATTAACTACTTATATAATAAAGAAAACTTGTTTGTTAATCCAGGATTTCAGGAATTGATAACTAGGGGGGGAAAAAAAAAAGGGTGGGTTCGGAAGAGAGCTTAGAACATAAGCGATTCTTAATTAGCATCCTAATTTTGACTGAATAAAGGAGAACTAATTTTGTAAAGAAGAAACTAGTCGTTACTCAAAGTATAAAGGGTAAACATCAGACTAAAAGAGAATTGTTACTTTTACAGACTTCTCTCTCTCTCTCTCTCTCTCTATATATATATATATATATATATTTATAGGACAAGAATAAGGGCAATTAGTAGAAAAAATGGAACATATTGGTTGGTCTCAATTGAGATTGATGACATGTCCATTCTAGATACCAAAGAACCAAAGAATCAATGGATTTGAGGAAAATTGGTGAAAAATTAGATTAAATTAGTAAGAATTAATCTTTTTTTATTAAAGTTATTTTTGTAATTGTTAAGAATTAAACTTTTAACATCTTAATCAAATATTAGTGATCACAACATTAAGATAAATATATATTTTTATGAACTAATAACTATATTCAATACTTTTTTTAACATCAAAATCATATATTTAATATTTTTATTTATTTCTAATTAAATAATTAAAGTCATTCAATTAAACCACTGGAAACCACTAATTCAAAAATTGCACCAATTTAATGAACTTTTTTTATTCATTGTAGTTATATAGTGAAAACACAAAAGCTTAACCATGGATAGACCCTAGGGTCCATCCCCAAGAAAGAAAATCCTTTTTGAAAATTGGAATTGTCAACTACAATATAATTATTGATTATGTCAATAACATTATGGGGATATTGGTATATTTATATAGGAAAACAAATACAATATTACATAAATTAATTGCGATGAGAATCAAGTTTAGTTTCATTAATTCATGTAATATTTTTAAAAAGTGATATTTATAAATTTAAAATTTAAATTTAAATATTTTATTTTATTTTTTATGTTTAAATCATTACTTCTTTCGTATTAAAAAAATTACCCAAGGATATATATATATATATATAGTGTTATTAATTTATATAATAATTTAAATCTTGGAATGGTAACTCGAAATTGCCTAGTTGTATGATAATTGATTTTGGCAAGAGAAACCAAATGAAGCGTGAAAATTATGAACTAAACCTTAGAGAAACGCAATGTTAACAAACAAATAAACTTTTATTTATTTATTTTATTCATAGATAAAGTATGTTATAATGCCGAAAGAATTAAATAAAAGGGGAGAAATGGGAAGGAAAGTGAGAAAAGTAAAATCAAGAAAAAGTGAAAAGAAAATCCCATCATTTTGTATGCCTTTTGTCTATCAAGACCAAGACAAAGACCAAGACTTAGACAAGGCAAGACATTTGTGTCTTTCTGTGAAATTATTTTTCTTTAACGAAGTGACGTTTTTCATAGGAATCCAATTTCATGGAATTTGAGATGCAACGTATCACTGTTAGTTTAATACGATTGATTAGATCGATATCGAAACAATATAATGTTTATATTATTTTATTTTAGAACTCCGCAGACCCATCATAATCTAGAAACATGCGGGCTTTTAGAATTAATGTGCGAGCCATCCATGTGGCTAATTCTCAGCACCACATTGTAAAAGGATTGCGCCATGCCATGAACATGTCACCCCCACTTAGAATTATTTATTGATCAGATTATTGTTTAAATTTTAAAAAATTGTTTAACATTTAAGAGAGTTTAGATAAAAGTATTAAATAAATTTAAGTAAAAAATTAGATTTATTTTGACTTTTAGTTTAATATGTTTTACAATTATATAACATATTAGTTTTATATTTTTATGTATTATATAATTTTTATTATAAAAAAATAAATATATATAATATTATAGTATAAAAATTAAAAAATATGTTAAATTATCTATATTTTAAAAAATAATAAAAGAAAATTGTAACAACCCTAAAAGATTAAACATTTAAAAAAATAAATTTGAAAAAAATTTATAATATAGATGAACCTAAATGGGCTTAAATTACTCATTTATAAATATAAGTAGACTTGGATAAAATTTAAGAATCATATTTTGAACCAAGCCAAGTTTAGACAAGCGTAAAATATATTAATACCATGCTTAGACCCAACCCGACTTAACCTAGGAATACCCCTAGCCTTACCTAACTTACACGGATTTTACTCCAACAATAAAAGCTCATGACATTCAGCTGGCTTACTTTGCCTTCTATCTTGTGCTCCTGTATTTTGTTAGTGTGGTGTCTTGGAGTATTCCATTTTGCTCACTCACTATAACACCTTAATCCTAAGTCAGGAAATTGTGAAGGATCAGCTTAATATATATGCAGAGAATTAGATCCATATTTACAAGGCACCTTTTGTAGACAAAACCATGAGATTTTCGAGCCAAAGTGAACAATGCCTTCCGGGTTGGGTGTGAGTCTCTGTAATAGTATTAGACCAAGCTTAATGATTCTATGAATTTTAAAGTTGTTAGTTTGAATAATATATACACGTAAATTTTAAATTTTTTATCAAGAGGGTGTTTGATGAATTTTATTAAATAAGTAATGATAAATTGCAAGTGATGGACTTTTAGTGAGAGCTTTGAACAAGATAATTATTTTAAGCTCAAACTTAGTATGAAAGATTTGGTTCTTCAGGGATTCTATAGAATTAATATTGAATTTTTAATTCTAAGTGAGTTATTTTTAGTTTTGTTTATTATGATGAATATTGATTAATATTTCAAATGTATTTACTTGGAGTTGGAGTTTGAAATTTTGGAGTTGTTATTAGATGTTTCAACTACAGTGAAGTGAATTTGGAGCATTTTGGATAAGTTGGATATTTAAATCTTAATAGTTATTGTCAAAAATGATTTTTGATCTTTTGAAGTTTTATGGACTGCAGTTAGAATCTTGACGTATAAAAATTTTGGAGTTTTACGATGGATATTGAGTTAGTTTTTTATTATTGATGTAATTATATTTGTGTTGAGTTAGTATTTGAAGTGTTGAAAGACTATTTGATCAAGTTGGTGTGTTTTTTCTAAAAAAAGATTTAAGCTTGTTGATGTAATTTGGTGTTTTATGGAATTATTTTAAGTTGATTATTTTGATTTTATCTTGGAGTGCAAGGAATTTGAAAAAAAAAAAAAAAAAAAACAAAGCTAGTATGATTTGTTGGCGATATGATATTAATGAAGGAGTAAAGGAGAATTCTTGATTTGGAGAGTATCAATTATGGTGTGCAGCATGAGCTAAAAGCCTAAGGTGTTAGTATTAAAAAAAGTTTTATTATTGAAATCGATTTAGAATAAATATTTTAGTTATAGTCTTTCGTACCTCGATGATATGAGTATTGATTCAATTTTGAGAGAATCTATGAGGTTAATTAGGAATGTGTTTAATATTTATAAACTTGCAACCTTAATGTGAAGTCTATTACTTGGAGTATCTTGGTGGATATTTTTGTAAAAAATATTTCTCCTATTGTACGTGAATTTTAACTTTGACTCAAAAAGAATAGTAGTATATTTGTTCAAAGAAATACAGTTTGGGATATTACGTCATTTTATAAGTTTATGAATACTACGACTGTAGTATCATATTGCCTTTTAAAGTACAAATTTGGAAGAGGATGATATTTGAAAATTGAAGGTGACTTAGACACTAAAAGAATGGGTTTGAATTTGTGTGGTGTGAAATTGGTTGAGATAATCTGTTGTTGGTTTGAACCTTTAAGATCGTTGAGTTGATAAGAAATGTTCTAATAATTGGTGAAAAGAAAAGGGTAAATTTCATTTATGTGATATTTTTTAGGTGCTAAAAGAGTCATTGTGCTATACATCGGATTTAAAGTTGTACAAAGTTGTGAATATTTTATATGAATTTGAAATTTAGTTATAAAAGATGTTGTGGACTTGTGATTATGTTGGTGCAAGACAATAACATAAAAGTAAATTCTGTTAGTTTTAAGGTTATGTTTAAATGAAACATTATAGTATGCAGTGGAAGCATGAATTGTTAAGTTACGACTTTTGAATTATCCTTAACTTATATAGGATGAATTCTTTATAAATGGAAACTAATTTTGTGGTATCGGCAATGAGATTATGGATTTCGATATCTGAAAATTTGGAATACATGTGAATTGTGAAATTGTGGCATTTCTCTTATATTTGATTTTTGTTAGTAAAGAATTGTTAGAATTACAATAGAATAAAGTTATTTAGCCTGCCATGATAGAGAATTATAAATTTGTATGCTTCAGAATATATAGAGTGGATATGAGACTTGTAGTTTTGTAATTGAATCTTTGGAGAAGAACTCATATTTGGTACTTGGGAATGTTTGATCACTTCGTTATACAAGAGAATGGGGAAATTTAAGTTGACTTAGTCCTTGATAATGATCAAGAGTTTTGATTGAAACACGCTAGATTATACCTTATATATATATATTTTTTTAAGGAGTTGAAAAATAAGCATTTTATGGTTATGGAATTTTGAATTTGGAATACCAAATTCCTTTTAAGTAAGGGAGTGTGTAACACTTAGGCCAAAACATAGAAAAAAAAAATAAAAGAATCCAATTTCTTGTAAGCTTTATCACTTAAGCTCATTAGGGTTTTTATTAAAATATCAAGGTAAAAAAAAAAAAAGATAGAATGGTATTGACAAATTTTCTTTGGGAAAAACTAATAGAGAAAAACCTAAAAGATTTTTAGATTAAGTCTGCAATCGAAGGTTTAAGGTATAATTCTGTGTAATTTCTTTTATTTTTATATTTTGAATAGTTTTTTTTTTTTATAGAACCCATATTTTAGTTTTGTGTTCTTCGACTTTCTGAATTTTAAGCATCATTTCGATGACTTCCAGAAACATGTTGGGTACCAATCGAAAGATCTTATGGAGACCTTTCTAATAGTTTATGTGGCAACCTAATTAAATTCGTATTTTGAGAGTAGTTTTTTTGTATTCTGAAAAATGAGTTTTGATAATTCCAATGCATCAATTTTAGGTTGTTGGAAATCCATTTTCTGGTGACCGTTTTTGTCTAAACTTGTATCATTTCTATAGAATGAAATGTGATTTGTCCAATGGTATGTTTAGTTTGATCAGACAAGTTTTATGTTACGAGAATTAGACTCCTAAAGTTGGCTAAACAAATCTAAAAAACCCAAAAAATTTTAGACAATTTATGATGATTCCCAAACTTTTGACCCTCAAAACTTAGGCTATATGAATCCCTTTTTGTCAAAACAAAATTTTATATTATACTATTATATTTCTACTATAAAATTGTGTTTTAAAACATCATCAGAGTTTGCACAGTTTGGAATTTAATGGCTTCAATTAAGCTAAATGATTTCTAAAACCAAATTTTTAGTAACAAGTGCTGATTTTGTAATTTTGGCTTTTATAAATGATATTCCGACCAGTTTTATTGCTATATAAATTTTATTTTTGAAGTATGATATGTGAACTTTGTTTTGATGCCAATTACTTATCTTGACTTAATCTAATGTGTTGTTACATATGAGTGCTTAAAAGAGGCCATATGACCATGAAAATTTTGAAATTTTAGCACTTATAAATTTTCATTTTTAATTATTTTAAAAGTTATTTTTGTCTAATAATTGACCACTTTTGCTACAAACGGTATGACATTTGAATATTTAAATTTTATTAAATTTTGGCATGAATAAATTTTATTTTCAGTAAATTATTTTTGAGTCGCCATGTTTTTGAAAATTAGATTCATTTTAGAAGAAAAATTTACAAAACTATATTTTACTAATTTTATTATTCTTCATAACCATATATAATATCTATTACTAACTTTGTTTATTCAATATAACATTCTAATTTTTAAATATTTTTATATTTTTCTAATTTATAAAAGAAGTAATTTGATTTCAAAAATGATTTTGATTAAGGAAAGAGTTGCCACGCCTCTCCAAGCGTCCAACAATGATCATGGAATGTCATGATTTGTTAGATAAAGTTGATAGGTTTAGTTTCTAATGGTAGTCTTTGAATTTATAGGTTTTGAGAGGTTAAGACATGGTTTTTTTCTTAGTCTTAATTAAGCAAGTTAAGGTAAGTGATTGATATCCCTTTGGTGTTATAACACCCCAAAATTAGCCTTAGACTTTGTATATAATATATATATATATTAAATATTTTATCCCTTGCTTTGTTAAATTGGATTAGGAATGTAAGTGTGTATTTGTGTTTTCTTCGTTTTGATTTGAAATATAATTTTTGCATTTGATATAGTTTTTGAAGATGATTTTGTTCAAGTTATATACGAACTTATTTGTTATCTATATTTTGAATAAAATTAGTATATAAGATGTTTTGAAAGAAAATCTAAAATTTACTTTGTACAAGAAGTGATTTGTGAAATGCATGACTTTCACATTTGTATAGTTGCATAATATGATAACATGTTTTGTTTTGTGTGGTCTTTTAGTATGACTATGCTCCAACCCTATCAACAGGGGGTTAAACATTGACCACGTCGGCACATACTTTATAATAGAAATTGGTTTCGAACCATGCCACCGGGTATTAGTTTTTGTTTTGACCTATACCATAAGAGTTAAATGTGGTCTTAGTATATTATGGGAGACTAATAAAACTATGCTTTTGAAATAATTTGATTAGTTCTATTTAATAATCTAATTTAGAAGTAATCTGACTAAATTTGTTCTTTGATAATTTGATTTTGAAAATAGTATACTAATTAGATATTAGATTATCCAATTTTATTTCCAAAGCATTGTTATTATGGCCTAAATGTTTTGTATCATGCTTAATCAAACTAAAGGGATGTCAATTACTTACTGAGTATTCGTACTCATTCCCATAATTTTTTTAGTTTTCTAGATATCAAAATATCCACATTTGGAGTTTAGTTTTTGATGAGAATATTATTTGCGAGTCTAGCATCGCCTTTAGTTTTAAGATACTTTGAATTTTTAGTTTTAAAATACTTTGAATGTAAGCAATCTAGTATCAGTTTTATTTAGGTTGTTAGTTAGCAAAATATTTTTGTATTTTTTTTAATGTGTATCATTAAGCATTTGGGAGACTATCGATTTTCTAAAATGTAATTTTGGAGACTTTATGATTTGTAAGTTTTAATTTAGTAAGATTTAAGATGCCTTACATGCTTGTGAGATTCATTTAATAAGTATATAGGGTTACGTCCTAAATCCTTGAATTTAGGGCATGAGTCTTTTGAGTACGTAGTGCATTAGGTGTGGGTCTCCACATTCACACTCTTTTAAGAGTTAGTATACGGATTATGTATATACTAAGGTCTCATTTAAAATCATGATTAGCATAGCTTTTTGAGATAAAAAAACTATGTTTCAATGTAAATGCTTTATTAAACCTTGACTTTCGCATATGATTTTCATAATTGGATCTAAAGTATTATATTTTTATAAGCTTTGATACGTTAAATATAAATTTTAAGACATTATTATATTTATGCAGTATTTTAATTATTTTTTTAATATCATATTAGTATAATTATATCTAACACTACTAAATCTTGTTTAACAGATAAAAATTTTGATTTGTACAATTAAAATCATAGTTCAACAACCTAAATCAAAAACCAAAAAAGATGAAAATTTTTTGATTTAAGAAATGATTTTTGGATAAAATAATTTTTATTATTCTTAAATCTTTAAATTTTTATTATTTTAAACTCTTTTTTTTTTTTACACTTCAATTCCTCGAACTATTTTTTTTTTTTTTACAATATTAACAAACATTTAAAAAGTTTTTAAACTACTTTCTAACACAATTTCTTAACCCCAAGCTTTTTCTCAAACCAACGTTAAACTAGCCCTAAGATTAAGGCCGCACGACTGTTCAGCCTAGGTTCCAAGCACGTAACACGTGCACCTATCTTAGGGTTAAAATGCTCGAATTAAACATTTAAGACTATCTGGATGAATATTGAGTTAATGAAATTTATAAAATATAATTAAAATGGTAATGTTGTGGTGAAATAAATTGAAAAAAAATCATTAAAGATATTAAATTAAAATTTGTATATAATGAAATTTGAGAAGTTAATAAAGAATTGAAAAGTACTAATAGTTATATTATTATATATCAAATAATACTTTTGTTAAAAATTAATAATAATAATTATAATAATCATATAATATTTACACATGCTAAATTTAAGAAAGAAATAATATTTGTTCACTTAATTGCTTGTTCAGTTTTTTTTTATATAATTATGTATATATTAAAATTATAAAAATATTTTGACAATATTAAGATACCTTTTTAAATAAATAAGTATTATAATATTATTTAAATAACATTATACATTAGAATGTAAAATATAATCAATAAAATAATCATATAATACACAATAAAAAATTCAAAGCAAAAATAAAATAAAAAATTATGTTAATGGTATTTAAAAGAACCAAAAGAAAAAAAAATGGGGCATTGGCGTTAGGGTCCAACGTGTATGCTCCATTGGACCCTCTCCCTAAAGGGGAATGGTATTTAACCATAACGTGGGATGTCATCCAAATGCACTTGTTGATAAATATACTTAAAAGGAGCTCAAATATTTTCCTCGCACTATCAATTTGTAATCGACTCGGGTCGATAAAACAAAACTTATTGAAATAATTTGGTCATTTACATTATTGATCACTTTTATTTATAATTATATATAAGATATACTTAATAGTTTTTAAATTCTCAATTATTGGCGTATAGAATCATGTTTCATGCATTAACATACTAAAAGTGTACTTAAATGAGTAAAAAATTTAATAAATATTGTATCGTGATTAGTTCTCTACATGCAATCGAGCATTAGATTCAATCTATGTTATTTGAACTTAGGTACGAGTGTTAGACACATATATGCATCTTGCACAACTATGTTCACTTTTTTTTTCAAGATTTCCATGTTCTTGGAAGATTATATTTCCATACTTAAGAGTCCAGATATATGTTGGACATAGATGTTAAACATGAATACTTCAAAAAAGATGAAAAATTAAACTCAGAGCAATGTAGGGTTCAATAATAGGTAATATATATTTCCAACTCAAGAAACCGAATTCAAATCTACATAAATGAATATAAAGAATTATCTCAAGTGATTTCTCCCTCGCTGACGAGAATAATGACTAATCCAAGTAAATTGGGGCACCTAGAGCAGGGAAATACTAACCTGCCTTTATATTACAGTAGAAACATATGCTGGCAAAATTGAAGAAGATGACGATTTTGAAGAGAGTTTCGAAGAAATCTTATCTCGGGTGATCTCAAATCTCCCCAGTTCCCAGAGGTTGCCTTGAGGTATTGCCAGAAGCCCATGCTTCATAGTCTTTAACGAGCTGCACAACAATGAAAGTAATATCAGAACTATTGCTTTCGAAAAGAAAATTGCAGATTTGCTTTAAGTTCGATTTGTCGCTTTGTATTTTTATATTCCGATGTCCATAATCGACTCTCGGAATCAAATCAATCCAGAAGATGCCGCAGTCGCTAGAAAAAATATGTATATGATAATGAACACTCATGCTGCGTCTAATAGAATTTTAACCGTGTCAGAAGCTGTTTCTATGATTCTAAAAATAATTTCCAGTGTATTGGGGACTTCCTTTTCATTTAAGTGCAGCTAGCATCTAAAACTCACAAATTCCACAATGAACAAATCATTTAGTAGTCAAGGAATGTGATTTTACGCTGTAGAAATGAAGAAATATG
>JAQSVH010000009.1:2380869-2397525 GCA_029448705.1 Adansonia digitata
ACTCACAAATTCCACAATGAACAAATCATTTAGTAGTCAAGGAATGTGATTTTACGCTGTAGAAATGAAGAAATATGTCCAAACTCTGTACAATTTTAGTTCTTTGCCTTTCTCTTTCTCTACAATGCATCTATATTGCTCCGACTCTTCATTTTCCTTGCAGTACCCGTGTCTGACACATATCCAGACATGAGTATGGGGAAATGATTCTCCAAACGCATGGTAATATTGGGAAAAAATCTAAGCTACTAGTGTCAGACATACTCATATCTGACAGTCACACTTGAGTCCAAGTAACATAGAAATGTGTTATTCTTCTCCCCTCTCTGCGATTTATATCTAACCTCGTTTATCTTTTTGAAGCAAATATGTCAAGACGGACAGCTTTACGGTGATGTACAACACCACTCACAACCTACCAGTCCATAAAGTTTAATCAACTAAGTCAGACGTAATTCATACCAGCAAAGTGGAATGCTACTTGTTCTGATAATAACTCGCAGTGAGAGTCGGCAAGGATGGCTAAACCAAACAAGAGAAGAATTGTCTGGAACATTGTTCAACCAGAAGCTATTTGTTGATGCCAATCATGCAATCAACTACATGCTTGATTTGTTTTAAGAGGAAAAATTCATTCCAATTACGAAACCTGCCGAGAAAATATTTTCAGACCAAAGAGCTCCTTAATGTCATTCCCACCCATATAAGCAAAAATTATAACATGACTCTTGGCTAAACTTGACACTGAAAACGTAGAGGCTTCCCAAGAACTACAAGCTTATAATACTCTAAAGGGCAATTCCAAGAATAACTTCTTAAAAATGATTTCTACCATTAACGAATACATTAAATAACTCAAAACAAGAGTATAAAACATTAATAGTTTTTGCTAATATATTGTACCCTTGCATCACCAATCAAGATTTTCATCCTTCAAACGCAATCAAAATGGTCTAGTCTTACATTCTGAAAAGCATATCATCTTGAAAATAAGTCCTAATTGACAATCAAACATAAATTCTAACGTAATAGTTTGATCCCAAGTTCCCGAGTACTGCCACCATCTTTAATTTCAATCATTTTGACAGATACTGTTAATTTGATATTCCAATATAAATTTTGACTTGCAACTTGGACCTCATCGGCCACAAATAAGAATCTAGCAAACGAATTATAAATAGATAAAACAATGATACAACAAATTTGCTAAAACATCAGAGCATCATGATTTGCTTCAAAATTTGCCTCTAATTCTTCACACAGAATGCAAAAAGTGGACATGCATGTTAAATACATGCAGCCAAAAGTACGGACTGATTAAGTCAGTGAATTTGTACCATGTTGGTCAAGGTTCTGCTAATTGACTAAATGCATTTTCAACCCTTTCAGTAGGGATTATAGACCATCAACCATCATTCAATGTAGCCAAAAGCAGACTATACCGACCTTTTAGGACTCCATTATACACCTTCCTTTAAAAGCCCATGATATCAGAGAATGGCTGCTAATCTAAATAACATTTGGTTCATCCATTCAATGAAATACTAACTTTGACTATTACTGACGAGTTTAAGATAAACTATCTGATAAAAAATCAAACTGCCTAAAATATCTGCTCACAGACTAAATTTAGCATATCCACATTCCACTTCATGTACTCCAATTGTTTTTGCTACTAAAATTGTCATTCCATCTTCTCCACTTTTAAACCCAAAATTCCTTTTCATACCATAATTCTTTTGATTCATGATCCACTATATCTCTAGCAAAAGTTCTTGATTCAGATAAGAAAACTTAGATATTAAAATAAATTAATAATGAAGTGCTCCATATCAAAAGCTACCGCATGGTATTTCAAATTTAATATGCATGAATACCCTCGGAAGCTATAAAAGCTTACAGAACACATGCAAAATAACATGGTAGGACTTGACTACCGTTAAGGTATAAGGTCAGAACACATATATCAACCACTCAGCTCTTCTTAATCAGTGAAAAAGGAATTTAAGTAATATTCTACAAACCTGTGCCATAAAACGGGGCAGCATCAGCCTAAGTATTTGTTCAAGGACTTGGGTCCCACTTGATTCAATCATTCCCAATGGAATTGGTCTAAACGCAAAGGGAACCTCAATGCTAACCTAGATTAAACAGAGCAGTGCAAATTACAGTAAGAAAGATATGCCTCTGTGGAAAGCCATGGTGATATTGGAACAGAATAATTTGCAAGACTACCTCAATAACTGCTTCTGATGTAAGTTCTTGAACTGATGAGTCACTTTTGTTGGCCTCACAAGATATTTTATTAACCATAAATGCTGCATTTTCATATCAAATCAGTGTCAAAGCATTCCAGAAAGAACCATTGCACCTTCATTTAGGTTTAAATGACTCAGATTATGACAAAGTATGTTAAGTCATTTCCTTAGCATCATGCTGCAGAGCATTTTTCAATGTCTCATATTCAAAACCTGTACCTACCCCTCCGACCCACAACCCAAAGAAAATGATTAGCTACACAAAATAGTTAACATTCAAGCTTATCAAAAAACTATCGCATAGAGATGCTGAAACACTCAAACAAGAGCAAATAAGCTAGATATATTCAATCAATTGGCAGGATGGGATGAAATAATAGAGAAAGAATGATTTTGTTCATGCTAATGACGATAAGGGTAATACAACTTTTCAAGAATTTTAGAAATTGTTACTTTGTCAGAACAAAGCTGGCAGTATGTTGGCATCAGAGCTATATATGCATAAGTGCTATAAGTCTTACATCCCTTTTACTTGATTTTTTGTCTGATTGGACTTGGAGAAATGTTTGTATTCCTCTGATCTCTATTTGTTTCCTATCTAGGAAGCGAAAATGAAAAAGAACTGTGTACCTTCTCATAGTCCTAATGCTTTTCTAGACCATGTGAATGGAGCTTTAGAGAATATTGCCTCTATTCTAGACCGTCACGTTGGGACTAATAACCATTAGAATTAGCAAACTGAAATGGATAAAAATCCGACTTGTCTTGATCAATTTCACAGGATGAATCCGCCATCCTTTAAAAAGTGTCGTAACCCCTGCTATTGTTGAAGGTTGGACCATGAAACTTGAGAAGTTCATTGATTACATGAAGTGTAATAGTGAGGAGAAAGCTGCATTAGCCTTCTTTACGCATGAGGAAGAGGCTGAACATTGGTGGAAATCTACAAAAAAGGTGCTAAATTCAAAAGATGTGCCTATAACTTAGGAAAGGTTTCTTGTTGCTTTTAACCAGCAATATTTTCTTGAGTGCATGCAAGAAAAGAAGAAAGAAGAGTTCTTCGACTAAAGACAAGGGAATATGACAATGGATCAATATGAATCCAAATTTACTATTCCGTCAAGTTTTGCTCCCCATATTGCGGAAAATGAGCAATAGAAAGCAAGAAAGTTTCAGCGAGTTTTGCAACCAATGCTTAGGCCCTGTTTAGCATTACTGTTAGCACAGCTTTTGAGGTCAAAAGCTGCATTCACCACAAACGTAATGCTAGACAAGTAGAAAATTTTGACTTTTGCATTTAAAAGCATGGTTTGGCAACCCAAACTAAAACTGAAAGGAAATGGAGCTTTTGTGTTTGGAAGCTAGCTTTTGTATGAAATGGCTTTATTATCCTCACATATCTAAACTTCTATTATTTTAAACATATATTTTTTTGACATTTTAACTCCTTACAACACTTTTTCACAGCAATGCCAAACACTTAAATTTTTTAAGCCCCTTCACTACACTTGTTAGACACATTTTTTCCAACTCAAGTTTTTTCTAACCCAAGCTTTTTCCAACAAAATTCTGAACTACTTCAAGCTCAAAACTTATGCTAAAGTAGTAGATCGAGCTCAATTGATAAAGAAAGACATGGAAGATGCCCAAATAGAGCAAGAACATGACGATAGAGTTAGAAACAGAAGAAATTGGTAAATGAGGGCAAATATGAATCAAGCCAACAAGAAATAAGAGGAATTCAGCCCAAAGCACCTGAACAAGATGCTTCAGAGCCTTGCAAATGATGTGCCAGGAATCACAGGTCAAAACAATGTTATTGGGAGATTAAAGCTTGTTTTCGATGTGGAAAACTGGGCATATGATCAAGGATTGCTTGATGACACAGGACCAACAAGCGAAGATGCCCACAAATAAGACTAAGAAACCACTTGTCCAAGGAAGGGTTTTTGCTTTAGACAAGGAAGAAGCTCTAGCTTCCTCTATTGTTATCAAAGATGAACTTTTAGTTTCTGATCATGATGCTTTGGTTCTTTGTGATCCTCATGCTAGTCATTCATTTATATCACCACATTTTGCATGCCATTTGAGAATAACACCTAAACCACTTAGGTGCTGTCTTGCTGTGAGTACTCTGATGAAAGATTCCTTAATTTATTAGTCCTGTTTGGTGAAGATTGGAGATAAATAACTGTTGGCAGATCTGATTTTATTGAGAATTCATAATTATGACATCATTTTGTGCATGGATTGGTTGTTTACTTATCAAGCAAATGTTGATTGTTATAAAAAAGTTGTCACTTTCTCTACTTCCAATCAACCTTTGTTTTATTTCGAAGGTGATAAGGAAATTAATTTTCCATCATTGATATACGCTATACACACTAATGAGCTCCTTTCTAAAGGTTGTAAAGGTTATCTTGCTTATGTTGTTGAGAATGGAAAGGAACAACCATGCTTGAATGATATTCCTATTATTAAAGACTTTTCTAATGTTTTCCTGATGACTTACCCAGTTTGGCATTTGATCATGAGATTGAATTTGCCAATGACTTGATTCCGAGAAATGAACCAATATCTAAGCCTCCTTACCATATGGTAGTTGCTGAATTGGAAGAGCTTAAGAAACCATTACAAGATTCATTGGACAAAGGATTTATACGTCCTAGTGTGTCCGAGTGCGTTGCTTTGGTTCTATTTGTAAAGAAAAAGGATGGAATAATGAGATATGTATAAACTATAGACAGTTGAATAAGAGGATTGTGGAAAACAAATATCCGATGTCTAAAATTGACGATTTGTTTAATCGGTTGCAGGAGGTACAAGTGTTCTCAAAGATTGACCTTCGTTCTAGATACCATTAGTTGAAGATTAAGTGTGATGATACTCCTAACACAGCTTTTCGTACACGGTATGGTCATTATGAGTTTCTAGTTATGACATCCGATATGATTAATGCACCTGCAGCTTTTATGGTTCTGATGAATCATGTTTTCAGGCCTTTCCTCAAACAAGTTTGTCATAGTATTCATTGATGATATTTTTTTTTATTCTCAAACTCGACTTGAGCATGAGCAAAATTTATCAATTGTTCTCCATGTTCTTCGAGAAAAGAAGTTGTGTGCTAAGTTTAGCAAGAGCAAGTTTTGGTTGGAACAAGTTACATGTTTGGGACGTGCTATTTCGAAAAATGGTTCGTTGATCCATCTAAGATAGAATCAATGGTGAACTAGGAAAGCCCAAGAAGTGTGACTGAGATTAGAAGCTTTTTATGACTCGCTGGTAATTACCGAAGGTTTATAAATGGTTTTCTCATATTGCAACACCATTAACCCACCTTACCCGAAAAAATGTGAAATTTATTTAGAATGAAGATTGTGAATGAAGTTTCCAAGAGTTGAAGAATATATTGACTTCAGCAACTATCTTGACCATTCCATGTGGTATTGGTGGATTTTGCGTCTATTGTGGTGCTTAACATCAAGGTTTAGGATGTGTGCTAATGCAAAATGGGACAGTAGTAACCTATGGATCAAGGCAATTGAAAGATCATAACCGGAATTATCCGTTCCATGACTTAGAATTGGTTGCAATTGTTTTTGCTTTTGAGAATTTGGCATCCTTGCTTATACATTAAGAGATTTGATATATATAGACACACACACACACACACACATATACTGAACAAAAGGGTCTCAAATCTTATTCTCTTAAAAAGGACTCAACATGTGCCAAAGAAGTTGGATGGACCTTCTTAAAGACTATGATTGCAGTATCATTTATCATCCTGGTAAGGCTAATGTACTTGCGAATGCTTTCAGCTAGAAAAATCTAATTTTTAGCTCATATGATGGTAAGGGAGTGGAAATTACTTGAAGAAGTTGTAGACTTGAATTTGAATTTGCAGTTAAAGGGTTCTGGTGGATTTCTTGCCAGTCTGAAAGTGGAACCTGTTTTGATTCAGCAAATCAAGATAGCACAACAAGCAGATTTTGATGTGCTTATTAATGTGGAAGATGCACCAAAGGGTTGAGGCCAGATTTTGGAGTCCAAGATGATGGCATGTTGAGATTTAGAGGGAAGCTTTGATTTCCAAATAATTTGAATCCAAAATCTTACATGAAGAACATTGTTTCCAGTATGCATGCATCCTGATAGCACTAAAATGTATCAGAATTTTCAAGTATAATAAAGCCTTGTTTAGCATTGCTGCTGGAAAAAGCTTGGGTTGAAAAAAATGTGTTTAAAAAGTGCACTGAAGAAATGCAGTTTAAGAACTTTTTAGCGTATGGCATTACTATGAAAAAAAGCAGTGAGGAGTTAAAATGTCAAAAAAAATATATGTTTAAAATAATAAAAGTTTAAATACGTGAGAATAATAAAGTCATTTCATCCAACAGCCAATTTCCAAACCAAAAAAGCTCCATCTTCTTAGCTCTTTCGTTTAAGTTGCGAAAGCATAGTTTTAAACGCAAAAGCCAAAATTTAGTACTTGTTTAGCGTTGCGTTGGCTGTGAAAAACAGCTTTTAACTATGTTATCTGGACTCAGATAGGAGCATCCGACACAGGTATGTCTCTAAAGGTCAGACTTATCATGCATGGAAAGTTTCATACTCATGAAGTCAACTAAAAAATGTCCAAAAATAAGATAAGGATAGGTGAATATGTTACCTAAAAAAATTAGAAAAAATACAAATAAATATAATTTTAGTGTAAATAATTTCTTTTTATTTTCCCCTACTAAAAAAACCAAAAACAGAAGCTTTCTTTAAGCATCTTGATGTTCAAATTCAATTTTCTTAAAATTCATTTTAAATAATTTTTCTATATATTTAATTTTTTTCCCTTTAGTAACCTTAAATTTCACAAAATAAACTTGGATTTTATATGTTCATAATACCAAGATTTAAAAAGGGCCAACTTTTTTTGGCTTAAAAAAGATTAATATTGTTTAAGAGAATGAGCTAAAACCAAAACTTTTGAAGCCCAAGTTGAAACAAAACAAAAACCCTAATTTCTCGTTTCAATTTGCATCTTTTTTTGTCCCGTCTACTTCTCCTATCAGTCGCATCCACATTCAGACTATTCGTGAGGTTTTTGTTTTTTCAATTCCATCCTTCCCTTCTGTTTCCTCAGAAGAACAGCTGTGATAAACCCTATTGTAGAAGTGAAGAAGCTAACTCTCATCATCTCCCTCCATGCAACCTCTCCTTTAGCTTTGGTTTTTGAAGAAGCCTAGCCCAAACGTAAAATGCCAAGTCCAACACATATATCGTGTCGGTATCCATATCACATCATACTGACACAAGTATGGCACCCTAAAGTGCCGAGTCCATGTATCAGAGGCTTTTGACCTCAAAAGCCGTGCCAACAGCAATGTTCAAGAAGGTCTAAGAATCGACAACAACCACATACTTCTTATTCAACATTCGCACACAATATCTAGAAACTAAATATGCACTTCAAGTTCCAGGAGTCATAAAAGAAACTAAATAAATTGATCCAACCAAGGACCGCTCAAAGCACAATCGATTCAAAGTCTTGTTGGTTTTTTGTAGATTCAAAATCATCAAGAAACATCATATAATATTTTTCCTGTTTCCCCCAGTAACAGTTTTTTATTTTTATTTTTATGATTATGTATCTGATGTTTTCCTGATTAAATTTCATAAAAAGAAAAACCAAAATTTCATCACAAAACTAAAATATTATATCTTTCTTGGATGTCAAAGCCAGAGAAAGGAACTTACCATCAAACTTATCATTCTGTGCAGCCACAATCGGCGAGCCCTCCAGCTGCAATCAGTGGACAAAATATTATCAAAATCCACAAAGATATCTATAAACATTCTAAACATATATAAATATATATATATATATACACACACGTACACAGAAACATATATGTATATAAATGCCAATTATTAGCCATCCTTACATATCTGAAAATTTTTTATAAGCAGTATGCACAAGACCCTAACGACACTGGTCAAGATACCATTTCAAGAAATATTGCAGATGCAAAATGTTAAAAGTGACCACACTGAATTTCAACACAACTAAATGAATTAGAAACAAATATTAACCGCAAATTATTCTGCAATTAGTTTAAGCTTTGCAAGCATATTACCTAAGTCCTAGACAAATTCTTCTTCAATCCAATATACAAGAAACTGAACAAATTCAATGTAATGAAACTTTAAAGTTTACCTTACAAGACAAGAGCTTAATACAGCAACCATTAGGCTGTTCCTCAACTCTAACAAGCAAAACAGGGCAAACCTCAAAATTAAAAAACTTAAACCTATACACATAACACTTAAACGTATTATCATCTACCCTCTCTATCCTCTCTGCATCCAGCACCGAGTATTGGCTCGCTGGTAAGCTCATATACTCAACTGCACCATCAAAACAAAATCCCAAATTAACATAATAACACAGAAATTATCCCATCCACTATCAATAGAGTCTTTCAATTTCAAAAGTGAGAATAATAGAGTGATAAGGATTTAAATAGTAGTTGTAATCCGATGCTACAGCCACTCTTTTGCGGTTTTGTCTCTCTCTACCGCCAATATTCATGGCCAACATTTACTGCAATTGAATACTATTTATTATGTTAGGAACCATAATAAATGCAACGTGACTGAAAATTTGTCCGCAATTGCACTAATTAAGCCATGTGACAACATAAGAATCTCACTTTTCGAATTAAAAAAACTTATCAAACATGAATACATAATAATAACTAATAATTAAGATTCCATCAGAATGATACTTTTGCTAATCAAAACCAAAAAAAAAAAAAAACAATATAACCAGTCTGGATAAAAGAACAAATAACACTTTTAAAAAATTAAAAATAAAATAAAGGAAAAAAGGTTCATGATATACTTGTATAAACATTAAATAAGCCATAATTAATATTAGATTTTAATTAATTATTTTAATTAATTATTTTAATTAAATATTCTATTTCCATTGATTTAAACAATTTTATTATAAGATTAATTCAAGTAAATATATTAATAATTCACTCATATTTCTATTTCTAATTAGATAGAAAATTTTCAATTATTAAAAAAAAATAATTCTACAGTTTAAAAATCTCACCGTGATTTTTCAAAATTTTCCTTTAAAAATTTAAAATTTTCTTTTTGTTATTATCATTTATAGTTAAATGCATAAATAATTTTATAAACCTTAAGACAAATAGCAACAAACAGGTAAAAACGAAAGAATAAGGCGAATGATTAATCCAAATATATGTATTATTTTTTGTTGCAACATTACTCAGAGGGCGATTCAACTGTCGAACGGAAACGGACTCCTTCCGACGCGCGACGAAGCGGGCTTTCGGGGCAGAGTTGGCGGCGGAGGCCTTAACGCAGAGCAACTTAAACGACGCCGTGCTAAAGTGAAGCGGATTTTTCGACGTTTTGATGGAAATTTTTGAAGGGAAGGGAAGGGAGGTTAACCGTGTTGAAGTGAATGAAGAAGACAATCCTAAAACCATGTTTAAAACGACGTCGGAAACTTTTTTTTTTTCCTTCTATGACCAGAGATTTTGGGAAGAAGCTGTGGACAGGGGTTTTGTTTTTGTTCGAGGGATAAAGCGATTTTTGCCTGCCATTTTGATTTTGCGAGCGTGGCTTTGCCGTAGCCGTGCAACGATAAAACCGCGGCGTATGTTAGTCAGTCAGGTGCTTCGAATCTTACCCCGCTAAAATGCGCCCATGGATAAAATGAATTTTCAAAAACCAAAATCCAAACACGTCAAAAATAAACTTTAAAAAAAAAAACCTTAAAATTTAGTCCAATATCTGCAAACAACTAGAATTCGTTCAATTCGTCTTAATCTAATTGGAGAAAGAAAAAGTCACCGAACTCAAAACAATTAGTTCCGAATTTTGAATTTAAATTAAGTATAAAAATAATAAATATAAATAAATTAATAAAATTAGAAATTAGCGCCTTTTAAAATGGTTTATAAATAATTTTTTAAAATAAAAAATTCATATTTTCTAAAAACTATCTATCTATAAAATAAATTTTAATTTTTTTTAAATAAAAGAGATGATCACGTGTCGAATTTTTTTTTTTTTTTGGGATCATCAACTTACTTTAATAGTTTATGGTGTTGGATTTTGGGTCACTGGCCTGTTTTAATTTTTATGGTGTGAGTCGTTATATATACTTAAATCCTAAACTCATTTATTATTAAAATTTTAATTATATTAATATTTAAAATATTATCATTATTATTAAAATATTATTTATATTAATACATTTATTATTAAAAAATTATTTTATATTTTCAAATAATAATATCAAAATTAATATTAGTTATTAATTATTAAAATATTAAAAATTATTTATCATTAAACTAATAGTTTTTTATGTTAATATTTCAAATAGTAATGTTTTAATGATAATATTTAATGCTAAAATATTATATTAAGCTTAAATATTTAAAATAATATTATTTATTACCAAAACATAATTATATAAGTATTTTTAAAAGATATAATTATTATTAAGTATTATTTCAATTAATACAATTATTATTAAAATATTTTTATTATAATTTTTAAATAGAATATTATTGCAATGTTAATAATATTTTACTAAAATGTTACAATTGATCATTAAAATAATATATTTTATTAATATTTTATTAATTAATTCTTATTGAAATAAATAATAGTATATTATATATTATTTGAATATAAATATGTATGTTCAATAATATTCAAAGCATAAATATTGAAAATTATATTATTAAAATAACTTTATCTTAATATTTTTAAATATTTATAAGATTAAAAGTTAAATATTTAATATTAATATTTAGCTCAAATCAAATTAATTATTAATTTAAAAATCATGTTACTTATAAAAAGTTATTTTTCAAAAATTGTCTTCCCCTTTTCAAAGGGGAAGACAATTTTAAAAAAATATCTTATGTTTAATTGACCATTAGGTTACTTTTTATTAATCAAATTATTTTTTATGAAACGAACATCAAGAAAAACAAGAAGTACTTACTCCATCCCTTATTGTGTACCCATTGCGTTCCTTGGCTCCTCTCCGTCCCTGCCTCTTTTTTATGATCTCTTAAAGCTTTTTCATCCATCTCCTTTCTTTTTCTCTCATCTTTTTTTGCTATTACCAAAGCTTTTTCCTTACCCATTAAAGATTTTTCAGAATTTTTCATTTTTCACACATAATAGATTCATAGTCTATGTATTGTTATTTATATATGATTCTTTATTAGGAAATTCAATATGATATATAAAGTATAAAAAATAAAAATAATGATGTGCTGGATAAGAAAGTTTTAAAAAACTTGCTTTAAATTATATTATTCTTTTAAACTTTTTTTTGGTTATTCAAACTATTTAATTTAAGAATGACTCATGTAAAATCTATTGAAGTAGATATAAAAACTGCCTACATCATAGCACAAGTATGCGTGCTAGTTCCTTTTTAAGTACTATACGAACCTTTTTTTTGTAACCCCCTTTTTTTTTTGCACGCATAGTGAATATAACTAATGTTAAAAATGAGTAACTAGTTTTTTTAGCATAAATCTATATCTAAAATCTACTTTGTAATACTAAAGAGCTGATTGAGTTACTGTTAAGAGTTAATTAGATATTGACAAAGCAAAATTACTTTAAAACCTAAAAATGTATTAACAATTATATAAATTTTAGATATAACTACCTTATTTTTATTTAAAAAACTAACCTAATCAAGATTGTTTTAAATTTAAATTTTATCATTTGTCTTTTTTTTATCCATTCACATAAGTGAGTTTACCATAATCTAGTTATTCTTAAAGTCTCTAAATTGATGTTACTTGCCTCATGACATCAACTCAACTAGAGGATAGACAAAAAAAATCAATAAAATTATAAATCCAATACTTATAGCTTTAATTTTTTTTAAAACAAATAAATACTAATACTAATATAATAGAATATAATATAATATATTTTTAAAAAACTACCACTATTTTAAAAATTATCAATCCTTTAAAAATTACTTCTGTTACAGGCATATAGATAGCTATATATATATATATATATATATTCATACGCCAATTCAAAAGTTTAAAGCAATTGCAATACTCGCACCAATACCCCCACTTTGTATTAAGAATTTTTCATTCAAATATAGCTGTAAAACTGTTCATAAGTCAATTCACATGTTTGAAGTAATTGGCTACTCAAGCGCAACAAAAAATTAGTATTTTCGTATATGTGATACTTTTCTTTACGAACTTTAATCAAGTAATTAAAAAAAAAACTAACTGAATTTTCAATGGTTTAATTTTTCAATGTGTTTAATAATCCATATTAAATATTATTTAATTGAAAATTTTTAACAAAAAATATTGAATATAATGAGTAAGTAGAAAAATACTTATCACTTAATGTAAGATAGATTAAATCAGTTTTATTTTTAAAAATTTATATTTAAATTAAATTATTTTTTTAATTACAAAAGATGAAATATTTAAATTAAACTTTTCATTTTTGTCCAAGATTATCAAAAAAGACATAGAATGTTATTAAAATTTTGAAATCAATAAGCTTTAAGATTTAACATTTACAGTTATAAACAATATAATTATACGAGTATCTAATTTTCAATAATATACCAAATAATTTTTTTAATACAGATTTAGTGCTTATAAATTTAGTACTAAAAATGCAATAATTAATTTTTTAGTAGTTAATTTTTTTCATTTTATCAAACAACCCCTAAAATCAATTTCAATTCATTAAATGTATAATATCAAATAATAGTTATTTCTTATATATAATAAATTTTTCAAAAATTTACCAACCTTTTTTTTTCAAAAAAATAACATTATTATCTTAAAAGGATAGCAATCTTTAAAAAAAATTATTTTGTCTCCATGGATCACACTACACAAGATGAAGTGGGATTTAAATAGAGCTTAAAATCAATAGTGTGATATGTTTTGGGATGCCAAGTGGTGGCAACGAGATAATGACCATTGTGGATGTTAAATTAAATTTTGTATCAAATGAAAATTTTCGATTACTTAACGTTTATGAAATTAATGAATGATTGATAATTATATTTGTCACATACTAATTTTAATAATATATAATTGAAATTTAGTTAAATGATAATAATATAGCAAATAATATTTTGTTATTTAATTTTTTAATTAAATTAAATTATATTTATTAGTGTATATAATAACTAAATTTATTTTATTAAATGAAAAAATTATTTAACATTTTAAATAGAAAATAGATAAAAAAAAGTTACTATGTTAAAGAAAAAGAAACATGGGTACTTTAGCAATCCAAGTGTCCATGAGCGAGGCAAGACTCTTAAAAATTTTGAAATCTAAATTCAACCCTTATTTAGCTTAACTTAGCCCATCAACCCAAATCACTTTGCCTCTCTATTAAAATAATATTAAAAATATTTTTATATTAATATTTTTATATTTTATAATTAAATTTAAATAAAAATATATATTATTTGGGCTAAAAAATGCCCCATTCACATTAATTTTAGCTCTTTTTGTTTCCAAACATATCCTAAGCTACTTAACATTTTCAATATTTTCATTAATTTTTTTTGTTAAGTGATTTCTAAAATTAAATTATTAAACACATTAAAAAATAGATATTTATTTTTTGAGTTACTATATTCTATATAAAATTTAAAAAATATTATTAAGTGGTTTAAAAACTAAAAATAAGAGACATATATATATATATAATATTAACAAAATAGCTCATTGAGTCATACTTACTTGGAGAAGTAACATAGGTCCCAAATCAAATCATTGAAGATGTATAAAATAAAAGATAGAAGTCATTTAATAAACAATTTAAAATATTTTTTAGATAAAAGACAGTTACCCCCATTAAACATTTTCAAAATAATATGGAATCTCACATTGGAAAAGAATAAAAAAAGTGAGTTCTTTAAATATAGGGGAGTATGCGTTCCTAATAAATTTAAAACATGTGGGTTACACCTTTGGGTGGCTTATTTGTGCATTAATATAATAATAAATATTATTATATTATATGGCACTTGGCATTTGTAGGTTCAACATGAAATTTTTTTTTCTGATTATCATTAAATGGTTGGATTAATTTAGATAAGACATATCTGAACAAAAAATCATGTCGTAAGGATTTTTTAACTATTTGCTCTAAATAAACAGATTTATTCTGATAATGTTTTTCTACAGATAAGCACTGTCAGACAAATTTATATCTGTTTAAACAGACATGTAATAGTCTATATATACATATATGTGTTCAGTAAGGAAAAGTTACCGAAACTTTTCAATCTTTATTCCCCCATAGTCAAACTTTTCTGGATTTCTTCTATAAAGACTTACTATAGAAAATCTTTATCGAAGTTTGTTAATTTTGTAATACATTGCTCAATACCTAGTGGGCTGTTTTCATCAGTGCAATATGTAATCAATCATTGGGCTTCGTCATATCTTCGAGGTTTATACGTTAGTAACTCTTTTGCACACTAGTGGTGAGGGCAAATAAAACCTTAAAGATAGTGGCATAGATATATGCCTTGAAGCCAATTTGTTTGTGTTCGAGTTCTTACACAGTCTACGTCAACAAGCCGATTTATTTGTGTCCATGATCTCATACAGTCTACACCAATAGTTTCATACAGTCTATAGTTCATGTGTGTTACTAGTTTCAACATTCTGTTCTTACAATTTTAAGGTTTTATTTTGGAATTAATTATGGTTGCTTCTAAAAGTGGAACCTTTTAGTGGTAAATAAAATCAATAGGGGGTGAATTGATTTCTCAAAAGTTTAGTAAATTAAAATTTTGATAAATAAAATTGAGAAATCTAAACAATAAACTTTGGAGTGCAAGTTAGTGAATAGAAATAAATAATTAAAGACAAGGGAACAAGAAGAAAACTCAAAGATTTAGAGATGTTCGACATCAATTGCCTACGTCCTCTACCTTGGCCTCACTTGCCTCGAATTTTCACAATTCACTAACTTGAATTGTCTACCTTTCAAGGACAAGGTATAACCTTTAACTCTCTATCTTTCAAGGAACCCTTACCCCCTATCTTTTGTGGCTAAGATAGAACCCTCTCTCACTATTTTTGAAGGCTAAGTAGAAATTTTCTCTACTTTTGAATGGCTAAGTAGGAACCTCCCCTTTTTGTAAATATTTGAGTGTAAACAAATAAAACCTCTAAAGTTTAGGTGTTTACAAGAATTTTGGCTCAAGGGAAATATGTATCTAAAGATACAAAATGAATACAAAAATAGGAAGAATTAATCCTATACAAAGATGAACTACATAGTGAAAATGATGGAAAAGATGAAAGATTTGACTTTAGGCACAATTCTCTTTTTTTCTTCTACTTGTTGAAGGTGTTGGAGTGGCTTATTTATACCTTTGATCATGTTTGTAGCCGTTGGGAACATTTGGTGAAGGAATATAGAGGTTGGAGCCTTTAGAATATCATTTCCCATTATTCCCCGTGCCTCTATATCGATACAATTAAGTGGGTATCGATACATTGTGTTTAATGGTCCAAAAAATGACCGTTAAATAGTCCTGTATCAATACAGAAAGATCTGTCTCAATACATAAATAGTTATTTCTATATTTTAAGGTTATTTAGCTACTACCAAGTACTGTATTGATACATACACATAGTGTTTTAATACATTCACATGAAAATCAATTTTAAAAGGTTTTTCATGACTTTAAAACGTGTAAAACTTATCTAAAAAATGTTTTTTTTATAAAACTATGTATTAAGAACACATTTTTGAGTGCTTGAAGGAGTTAAAACACTTTCTAGTATTTTTCAAAGTGTTTACAAAATATTTCATGGAAAAATACTAAACTTGAAAATATTTAAACACAAGCTAATTAAGCTTAAGTTTTAGTTATATCAAAACTAAGATTAATTTAAAGCTAATATAGCTAGCAATCTCCCCTTTTTTGATATGACAAAAGTAAAATTGGTTGTAAAACTCTCCTTTAATCATTTAAAGCTTTTCAATAAAACTCCCCCTTAATAAAAGCATTATGAAATGGATTTTTTTTAATTATTTTGAAACACTTGGCAATGGCATTTTAGGTCATATTTGGCTTCAAGAATACCAACACACAATATTAAGGATTTCAATAATATAAAAAATGCAAGCACATGTGAAATCCTCATATTTGCTAGCATAAGCATATATATAAATGAATTACAAGCAAGCAAATTAACCCCTAAAATTCTCCCCTTTTTTGGAATATTAAAAAGGTGAAAGTAGATTAATTCAAAGCTAAGGGTCTAATTTCAACAAGAATTCTAGAAGGTATATTAAGTATGAA
>JAQSVH010000009.1:2397625-2408899 GCA_029448705.1 Adansonia digitata
ACAATGAACATTGTATCGATACAATGATCATTGTATCGATACTATGAACCACTGTATCGATACATGTTGATATGTATTGATACATTTTTTTATAGAATGCATGTTTTGGTCTTGGCATGGCCTAGGATCGATACATAAGGTCTTGTATTGATACAGAGACTTATGTATCGATACATCTACATATTGTATCGATACAAATGGGGACATTTCAAATATTTGGATCGTTGGAGGATTGTATCGATACTTGAGAACCATGTATCAATACATTCAAGTAAAATTATAAATTTTCTCATATATTTTGTCCCTGAACACCTTGAACTACGTCATTTAATGCCACATCTTTGCATTTACCTTTGATATGATCCCTAGGCCTTCTTGACCATTGCCAAAATACTTTTTTGCCCTTCCTCTCATATCCATGCTCTAGATTGCTTAAAAGATTAGCCCAGACAAAATAAGGTGTTCACAAGTATCAACCTTTGTGGGGAATTATTGTGTTGATCAAATGTTGGTAGACAATGGTAGTGCAGTAGAAATTCTTCAATGGGATATCTTTCAAAAATTGGGCTACGAGGATAATGACCTCTATCCTTGATTACCGATATATGGGTTTATCAATCAACCTATATCGATGAAAGGTTCCATCACTTTGCTAGTCACTCTTGGCAATAGAGTACACACAACCAAAGTAATAGTGGAATTCCTGGTAGTTGACCGGCAGTCTGCTTATAATGTTATTCTCAGGTGACTTGCCATGAAGAAAGCAAAACTGATTACAATTGTATATTGTCTCACTGTCAAGTTCCCTACATCAATAAGAGTAGGATAGATGAAAGTTAATCAAGCAATCACCTAACGTTGCCATTTAATGTCTATAGAGGTGATGAAGAAGGCCCAAAACACATATGATGAGCACACAGAAGCTCTAATTGAAAACACATTGTTCATCAATACAATAATGCTAGCCAACCCCAACAATTTAACCCTTGAAAGTTTGGACATCTGGGATGTCTTCCACCATCCAAAACCCAAGCTCATAGAGGAAGTATAAGTAATTTCACTATACTTGCCAAATCTTGATTTACTTACGACGATTGAAAGTTTATTGGAACCAAAAGCCAAAAATGATCTAATAAACTTTTTACGACTTTATGTAGATGTTTTCGCCCGTTAGCTACAGATATACCAGGCATAGACATAAAGGTGATCATGCATATGCTGAATGTTGATCCTGCAGCTAAATTAGTCAAATAGAAGAAGAGAATATTCACTCCAGAGCGAATTCAAGCGATCAGGGAAGAAACAGATAAACTTTTGATCATCGAATATATACAGAAGGTGATGTACCATGAGTCGATGGCCAATGTAGTAATGGTCAAAAAGTCAAAAGGAAAATGAGGAATGTGCGTCAACTTCACTGATTTTAATAAAACTTGCCCCAAAGATTGCTTTCCCTTACCAATAATAGATTGCCTTGTTGACTCTTCAACGGGCCATTGATTCTTTTCTTTCATGGATGCATTCTCCAAATATAACTAAATAAGAATGAACCCTCATGATGCAACCAAAACGTCATTCATTACAAAAGATGGTCTTTTTCGCTATAAAGTTATGCCCTCTATGCTTAAAAATGCAAGAGCAACATATCAATATTTGGTAAATAATTTTTTTAAAAATCAGATTGGGCGATCTATGGAAGTGTACGTTGATGATATGCTCCTAAAAAGTCCATTAATTGAACAACAGATAACCGATTTGAGGGAAACTTTCGTAATCTTATGAAGATACAACATGAAACTAAACCCAGCAAAATGCACGTTTAACGTAGCCACCGGCAAGTTCCTAAGCTTTATGATATCATCTAGTGGGATTGAGGCCAACCCAAAGAAAAAAAAAGCTATATTAGACATGACGCCTCTTAAGTCGACGAAATATGTACAATGATTAACAACGAAGGTCGTTGCACTTAACCGCTTTATTTCAAATCTCGCTGACAGATGTCTCCCTTTCTTCAAATTACTAAGGGCAGCTACTCATTATAAATGGACAGAGGAATGCCAACATCATTTGATGAATTGAAATGCTACCTTTGCACACCTTCATTGTTAGCTACCCAAAACCCAGTGTATGCTTGTTTGTGTACTTGGCTGCATCAAATGAAACGGTGGTAACCATCTAAGTAACAAAGAAGAAGAAATCCAACAACTAGTTTATAATGTCAATAGGGCACTCAATTATACTAAGAATGAAAAGCTCGTCTATGTGCTTATTATAGTCGCCAGAAAATTATAGCAATACTTTCAAACACATCCTATCATAGTACTCACTGACTACACCATAAAAAATATGCTGCAAAAAGTCGACTCCACTGGAAAGATGACTGATGGAATAAGAGTTAAGTGAATTTAGGTTAATCTATAACCCAAAAAGGATGATCAATGCATAGACGTTGGCAAATTTCATCGTCGAATGCTCTTTTCCACATACTGCTAAACCGTCAAGAACAATCAAAGAAGCACCTTCACTAGCAAAGCAAAATAAAAAAGATGATAGCCTACCGAAAGACTTATGGGAACTTTATGCCGATAGATCATCAGGAAAAAAAATCAAGAGCGGTGTCCTTGTCGTCAACCCTAATGGCCATGAATGGTATTATGCCTTATCTTTTCAGTTTGCAGCCTCAAACAATGCGGCGAAATATGAAGCATTAATAGCTGGAATTGAATTGGCTAAAAATCTAAACGCCACTTGTTTGAAGGTTTATACTGACTTGTATTTACTAGCAAACTAGATTAATGGAGAATACAAAGTCAAGGATCACAACTAAGCCAAGTACCATTATATGGTTTCACAGCTCGCCAAAGCCTTTGACTATACCACTTTTGAAAAAATACCTCGCAAACAAAATTATATAGCTGATGCAATATCCAAAATGGCAAACATTCTGGAAATTGACTATAAAGGACAGATTCTCCTTGAGTCTGTTGGATCGCTAACTTATGATCGACATAGCTTTGAAATGAATACAAGTGATGGGAATCATTGGATACAAGAAATAAAAGACTTTCTACAAGAAAACATCATGCCAGACACCCCTCTACATAAAAAGTGACTCGAGAAAAAGGCATCTATGTATGCATTAATCAATGGTATTCTGTACACAAAATCCTTCACTTACTATCTACTCAGATGCCTTGGCATCAGTGAAGTAGATTATGCATTGAAGGAAATCCACGAAGGCATTTGTGAGAATCACTTGAGAGGAAGAGCATTAGCATAGAAAGCCTTACGGCAAGGATTTTTTTGGCCAACGATGTGGAAAGACACCACCAACTTAGTTTAAAAATGTGATAAGTACCAACGATTTGCCAAAATCTCACGGTAACTTGTAGAAGCACTTAAACAAGTTTTTAGTCCCTGACCTTTTTGTGTATGGGGCATTGATATTTTAGGACCATTTCCTCTTGCTACTAGATAATCTAAATTTTCAATTGTTGTGTGTGACTATTTGTCCAAATAGGTTAAAGTAGAACCTACAGCAACGATAACAGCTAGAACTATAGAAAACTTCATTTGGAAATTCATTGTATGTCGATTTGGCATACTCGATGTTATTGTAGCGAATAATGAAAAGCAATTGTCAACCAATAAATTAAAGGATTTCTGCACAAGATTCCATATAAACCTTATACACAATTTGGTGGTGCATCCACAATCCAACAGTCAAGTAGAGGCTATAAATAAAAACCTACTCTGACCACTCAAAAAAACTGGATGATGTATAAGGCGCATGGGCAGAAGAAACACTCAAAATATTGTAGGCCATAAGAACCACATAATGTCAAGTAGCTGGAGCCATATTTTTTAGCCTGGTATATAGCCACAAAGTTGTTATTCTAGTAGAAATAGGGTTTGCAGCATCCGAACAACCTTTGTAGATCCAACATTAAATGAATCCTCACTCAGGGCAAATTTGGATCTACTCGAAGAAAGTAAAGAAGATGCTACTATATGCATGGCGATCAGATTGCAACAAGTATCCAGGTATTACAACAGAAGAGTGAAACACAGATAATTTAGGTGGTCGATCTAGTCCTAAGAAATTATGAAGCGAGTTGACCTGCAGGAGAAAGAAAAAAGCTATATCTTAATTGGGAAGGACCATATTAAATTACAAAAGTGATAGGGCTTGGAGTTTAGCAACTGATGGACATGATGGGCAAATATTTACCTAACACATGGAATGCAATCCGTCTTAAAAAAATACTATGTATAAGTACCTTTTTCACGATAAAGTTTCAGTAAAGTTACTATTTCAAAAGCTTCTCATTGACCTCTCATGGTCCCACCGACCTCTCATGGTCCTACAAACCCCTCACGGTCCCATTGACCTCTCATGGTCCCATTGGACTCTCGCGATCTGACCTATTCGGTTATTAAATGATACAACAAAAATATGATCTTTTACGATCTCAATAAGAAACTTCACATGATTTAAACAATTAAGATAACTTCGAGCCTAATTCTTGTTTCTTTCAAAAAAATTGCTTTGAAAATTTTATTACCACCAATAGTTACAATTTACATAAAAAATAAGCAGTTTGTTGTTACAAAAAATCCTAACAAAAGCAGTTGGACCCCTTACTGGCCACTATCCTCATTGATTCTTTAGATTCATCATATGCGTAGGAGGAGGAATATATGATAGACCTCTCTTCCACTTGCTGTTGCCATGGCATCAACACATTAAAGTCTTGGGGGCGAGGCAATCAGCTATGTAAATTTAATATCCCTTAAATCTAACGAGCCCCAAAAAAGTTGCAAACCATAGAAAGCACTTTGGCGATACTCACTTCCATAAGCTATTATCTGATCGAGCAGGGCATCCTTTTAAGATGAAAACTCCCTTTGTAGGCGAGCTTCTGCACCCGCCACCTGTATCTCCAGTTCAGAGATCTTGGCCATTGCATACATTAGCTCAGAATCGTGCGTTAATAAGCTTGTTGGGACTATTCTAAATCCTTGAAAAGTTTTTTCATTTTAGTATTCACTGATTCTAGCTTTATTTTTATCTCCTCGAAGTCCATTTTTAATTAGCTGATTCTTCTTCAGCTGTCTTAGAGTTTTCTTCAGCTCATTTACTTTCACCTTTAGCACACTCGCCTTAGCCTTACTCGTCGTTGCCTCCTTACGGGCATTATCATGTGCTATAGATATATTTCACATCTGACGAGTGATCACCACTTGGGTATGCAAAGTCTGTACCACGTAAAGGTTAGACAATACATATGAGCAGAGATATCATAATCAACAACAATCGTAAATTCACCTTCACTATACAAGCTAGAGTGGATTCTATATTAGCAACCGATTTCCTCGTCGTCAAGTACTTTATATCAATTGGTGAAACAACCCTATTTTCCCACCTACAGGTTGTCACACTATTATTCAGTATACCAACACTGAGTTCGAGGTTATTCCTCCAAGGGTGAAGGTCCAAAACCCTTGAAGAAAACCTAAGGGGCATAGTAGCCGAAGCTGAAGGGCAAGTAGATACCCAAGCACCCAGAGTAATTTTTGCTTAACTAACTGTACTGGTAGTTGCCTGGATAATCGCATATATGTCCATAAAAATGACCCTCGCTTCCATCATACTTGCAGAAGTAGGCTCTACAGTCATCCTCTTTTGTACTGTTGTTTTTTTAATTTTTTTTTCACTTTTCTTTCCTTTTTCTTTTCTCTGGTAGCCGCAACCCTGCTTACTTCACTGGCGACCAATACAGCATGAGTTACAGGATTCATACCTACAAAAGCAAGTAATGAATTAAGTTAAGAAATATTAAGTTTTCTACAACACATATTGCAAACATGTACTCTCTCCAGTTGAACCAACTGCCACCCCTATGACTCCTTCCAAAGTTTCCCGTAACATTTGCTATCCCTCTACATTCACCCTTTCTACCTCAGGCGATGTAGAGATATCTTCCCCATTTTATGGCCAACCAAGCATAGTAACCATTTGCTGTGGCAATCTCGAAGACGATTGAACCTCTGTAAGATAGAAATCATGTTAGAGTATAAAAATCTCCTGTGGATACATTAAGCAGAGTACCTCACCTTATATTATCAAGCATCTTTTGCTTTTTCTTCTGGTGGGGTGATCATCTTTCTCTGGTAAGCTAGCATGGTTGACCCCTAAACAGTGCTCTTGAATTTTTCTTGAAGTCAAATAGTCTCTGCATCTAAATTGGCAACCATAAAAATATTCCTTTTGTTTCTACTCTGTTGCATTTATGTTAACCTTCAAATTACTCATTGGCAAGCAGGAATTCCACTCCAAAGGGAAACCTCATTCTTTAGTATACCGCTTCTGTATGAAGAAGAATTGCTCATTGGCTACATGGGCATTGGATGAAATATCTATGATCATCCTCTTCGTGGCTGACTGCAGATAGTACCAGCACTTGTCCTGCCTCTTCAACAAAAATAGATGTCCAGTAACTTCCATTGATGGGTCCCAATCTTTCTCTTTACAAACTAAGAAATACGTTACCAGCATCACCTTTGGTTTCAATTAGTTTGGAGATACCCCATATCGATTCAATACTTCACAAAAAAAATGATTACAAAAGAGAGTGAAATCCACCTCTAAAATATGCAAATAAAATGGCACACTATTCCCTTCAGCCCTTGTCACAGGTTACCTAAATAATGGGTTCGACACTTCAAACAGCCAAAAATTAAAACTACAATCTCTCAATATATCATTCACGGTTGCCATATTGATCACCTCGGTGTATGAATCTGCCACGCTGGTGTCTATCTATGTTGACCTTGGCTGTGCTCCCTCTCATTTCTCTCAGCCTCTTTCAACTGAACCCTGGCCCTGTTCTTTATTCACCACCTTTGCTCTATTTACATCTTGATTCTCCTTTTGAACTCATCCTTCTTCAACAATGATATAAGGACATTCGCTACCCTTACCAATTTGAACATTTTCCATTACAAATAATTGCCTAATTGTTTCTCTACTCTGTACCTCAAGATTTCCTTTTTTTCCCACTGATTTCAATAAAAATTGAGTTTTTCGCAAACCTTCACACCTTCAAACCCAAACAACAAAATTTTCTTATAAAAGTGATAGGAACAAGATTCTTACCAAGAAAATGTGCTCTCAACTAAACTTGCTCTTTGCCAAAAATAATGGTGGCTTCGAACACACAGGTTGTTGCATAGTAAACCTTTTTGATTTCTTTGATTGTTGTAAAAATTATCCCCTTTAGGGTTATTTATAAGGAAAGGTTCTGCTGTTTTATGAAAAAGGGCGTATGATTTGCAGCCACCGCCATGTGTTTTGTTTTCCTTGTTCTGCATTTAATGCATGGTATGACATTTGAAATTAAAAAAAAAACTCTCGCCTTTTTTTTTGCTCGCCATTCATATGGTGACCTCACCACCAGTACGCCATTTGTCCTTAAATTGCCCTAAACATTTTTTTGGTCTGTGAACGGTTATTTTATAACCACTCATAACCCTGGGGGTAATTGTTATATCCCCATAACAACTCTATCACCAAATCTAACTTCGATAAGGAATAAGTCTTGAAGGATAGTTGGATAACTTCAGACTTTGTGAGTTTGATAGCCATGCAACCTCTACTTGCCTAAAGTTTCAAAATAGGTAAAATTCCTATCAAGGCCTTTATAAAGAGCTGAAATTAACACTTATGAAGTATGAGCTCTTAGAATTCTCTCATTCTCTCTTTGTTCTCCATTCATAGTATCTTTACTGACTTAAGCATCGGAGTGTCTCCCCTGGAGCCAAACTGCAAGCCTCTCTCATCTTTGCTGTTTTGCAGGATTCTTATTTAGCATCCTCATTGTTGCATCAACAAAATTATATACTTTAATTATCATGGATATATTTGTGATAATCTTATAACATTTTTTTATCATTATACATATTATTCAAAATAAATTTATTATTTTATATTAAAAGTTTAATCCATTTTATTTTATTTAGAATAAATTACATAAATTAGGTTGTTAACAGTGATACATGTATTTTATCATATGTTATTTTATTATATAATTTAAATCAAATTACACAACAACTTATCTATATACATGTTACTTTTAGGATAAATGTGTTATTTTTTAAAAAAGTATAATCTCCTAAGGTTTATAATATAATTTTTTAAAAGTAAATAAAATAGATCATTGATATGTGTATCATATTAAATATATTGACTTACAATAATACATTTACAAATATGTAAATAGATTGGGATATGGGCATAATAATCCTAATTTAAATAAAACTCAAATTTGAACATATACCAGATTATGCTCAAATTAAAAAAAAAAAACCGGTTAGGCAGATACTTATATTTAAATTAAAAATTAAAAAACTATATTTATTTTTAAATATTATTTTTTATTTTTATTTCAATAAAATTTTAATCAAATCTAACTAGATTAAAGAATTTGTTTACATTTGATTTGATTTTAAAATTAATAAATTAAACCTGAATAATTTCAATTTAAGTTCAAATGACTCAAATTTAAATAACTTAAGGTCAAATCGAAATAATCTAAACTCCAAGTGATCCAAAAGTTTTAATATTCAAATTTTATCCAATTTGCCCAATTAATAGGTCAAACAATAAGTAACAAAAACTCACGTTAACCAAGCCAGTAGGAAATTTCTAATGAATAATTAATTAACAACTAATTGTTTATAATGAAGATTATAAAAGGATAAGGTTTGTTATTAAGGGGATGTCCGAATAATACAGAAGCAAATCAGAGGGGATTACTTCTGAGATGAAAAAGGATGTCAGAATTAACTGAAGGCAAGCTTGTTGGAAGCGGAAAAGCATGATTAAAACCCTATTAGCTCCCAAATCCCTTGATACCAATCGGTAATTGAAAAATCTCTAACAAATTTGAAGTTTAATTTGTCTTAAAGAACATAAAATCTATATCATTAATAAAGTTGTTGAATATCAATAAGTTAAATGATATCAATTCAGTTCAGTTGATAAAAAAATATAAAAATATAAATTTGATTATAATAAATTTAATAAAATAAATGATAAAAATATCATTTAAATATTTTAATTAATTGTATATTTTAAAATATTACGTAACTTTTTTCTTCTTTCATCCACGTAGAGGTGTATCCAAATCTAGTAAAAATAAAGTTAGTAATATTTTTACATTTTGCGGTTCCTCTTTTGCCTTTGTTACACCCATAGCATTTCATCTTTGGGCTTCGATCCAGTCAATTGTTAGGCTCAAAAGAACATTGTATTTGAACATTATTTTAACCCTGTTTATTATTTCAATTTAAATCAGTTATATATTGTAAATTCAGTGTTTAAACTTTTCTTAGAACTCAAAATCCTTATTTAAAATTTTTGTTGAATTTAGTTCAATTTATCAAACAATGTCATTTGACAAATTGACGTGCCAGATTGGATTGCTTTCTAGCTAAGCTAACATGGGTTGAGAGATGGAGACATGCATGTCCCCACAATTAGGCTTTTTAATTATTCTACTCTTAATATTTAAATTTATTATCAAGGTATTGTCATTTTAAACCATATTATCAGAATATAAATGACAATATTTTAATAATATTTTTCAAAATAATAATATTTTAGTAATAAGTTTAAATATTAACAATATACTTATCAAAATCTCAACAATTGAACAATGTATTTAATAAATAATAACATATTATCAACCGTAAACCTGCTATGAGCATAACTTATTTGACTAATCTATTGATTTTCTGTGTCATTATTGTGTTTAAAATATTATTATATAAATCTTAGCTTATCATATTATATAATTTTTAACATTTTCATATATTACTTTTTTTTTCATATCATATCTTAATTTTTTATATTTTAATTATTTTTTATATTATAATAATCAATTTAAAAGTATCAAATCTACGTCAAAACAAAAGCGCAAAAAACCAACGTTAATGTGAGATGGAAAAATCATGTTCTTTAGAAAGACAAAAAATATCACAATTTCTTAGCAAATTGACCAATAAACTCAAATACTATAATCGATATAACTCTAACGTACCAATACATAAATGGTTCACGGTACCTACGGCTCAAAATATTTCTTACATCTCAAGATTCAGAATCATCTGCTATTTTCTTTGGTTTTGTTTTAAGACTTAATATTTCTCGCATCACAAGATTCAGAATCATTTACCAAAGAGCAAACATGAAATGACTCGGTGGAAATCAAGCCGGCGAGGTCAAAAGAGATGACCATTAAAAGTTTTTACCTGCAGGAGTCATGCATCAGTAACTTTGCTGACAATAGCTTAGGCAAGCTTCGCAATGCTTGATTATGGGGATTGGCACCACCTTCTCCACATCCGCCACCATTTCCTCCACCTTGTTTCCATGGCAAGACCCACTTTCGTACCAGGATCCAGATCCATAGCCTGACCCGCCTCCATTGCCCCCACCTCCAAAACCACCGCCACCTCTTATCCGACTACCAGATCCATACCTAGACCCATTGCTGGATCCAGACCCATACCCAAACCTACTGATGGATCCAGAGCCACCACCTCCACCTCCTTCTCCTTCGCCTCCTCCACCCCCACCTCCACCTCCTCCACTACCATAAGCTCGTGAACCCTATCCTAAGCCACTTCCAGAACCATGCCCTGAACCATATCCAGAACCTGACCCCAAACCACTGGCACCTCCACCATTACCAACACTACTTCCTCCTTATCCACCACCACCACTACCACCTTCTCCTACAGCCTTAAATGACCTAGTTGCGAAGGCAAAGTCCACAAGGAGCAAAACCAAGAATGCAGCACCAATAACCCTACAACTTAGCATTTTCAAGAACCTAGCTTGTAATTCCATTTTAGTAGGGTGGTATATATCAAGAATAAAAAATTAATTGATAAATTGGGATATGTAATAAATTCATAATTTTATTAATATTTTCACTCATAAAAATTAAAGAATTTCATTTCTAATATATGAAAACACAGTAAAGACAAACATCGACACTTTGGGCATAGGAGCACCTAGGATGCATTCATATTTAATATATATTTTTGTCCTTTTCTATTCTCTGTTCATATTTGAATGCTGAGTTGAGTTGAGTGCATGGACTTCCCATTTACCACGAAGCTTTAATTATGATGACAATCATGTAATTACTTCAATAATAATACAATGAGAACACCTGTCTTTGCAAGTTATGATTTTGATATCAC
>JAQSVH010000009.1:2408999-2424242 GCA_029448705.1 Adansonia digitata
TACATTCTTCAAGTTCTCTTCAATGGCCTTCGTCGTCTCGAGTATAGAGGCTACGATTCCGCTGGAATTTCCATCGACAACGACTTTTCATTTTCTAACGATCCAAACATCCCTCAATCATCCTCCAACACTTCCCTCTCTCCTGCTCCTCTCGTTTTTCGCCAGGAAGGAAACATCGAGTCCCTCGTCAAATCCGTCTACCAAGGTAACCTATTACCTCTTAAATTTCTCTTTCAAAGTTCTGATTTTTAGGATTGTCTTGGTTGGTTGCTGAGGAAAGGGAGGGAGCCTGGGTTCTAACTGGGTCGGGTTGTGCCGACAACCTGGTTATATTCACTTCTTATTTGGTTATAAATTTGTCCTTTCCTCTGTGCCGGGTCGGGTCAAGGTAGGCCTATAGGATTAGGGTTAGCGGGTCCTCTAGTAGTAGTAACTTAAAAGGAAAGTAAAAAAGCAAAGTTTAGGCTCGTTAATTTTTTTTTTTATAATCATCCACTTCTTTTAGACAGGAAATTTTTTTTTTGGCCAATAGGCAGGGTTACTATGCTCATGTTTGTTAATGTTCGTGCGTCATTGATAGATATAATATAATTTCTGGACGTTTTTTCTTTTCTGTGGATTAAGGTGAAGCTGAAATGTGACTGTAAACAATGATCTTCTGTAATAAGGGCTTTCGTTCTTTGATTAATTAAATAAATGGTAAAAATTATGATTTTTTTTTTAATAATTCTTGAACCGTATTATACCTTTATCTCAGCAGCACCCTTTCTTACGATGGAAGTATATGACTTGCTTATTAAGGGTGAATCAAAATGTTATTTTAGTTGTTTCCCACATTTTAATTATCACTTTGTATGAGAAGAATTAATTTTGCGTTACAAAGCTGGAGTTCTCTCCTGTTCTTTGCCTATGACATGTTTCTATTAAAAAAATGACTAGTTTGCTTTTTAACCCCAGTGGCGTCTTCTTCAGTTTTATTTAGTTGCGTTGCCTTAGGTTTATTAGTTGAATTAATGGTGGTTTTGGTACTTGCAGAGGTAGCTGCAACAGAGTTGAACTTGGAGAAATCCTTTTCTATCCATGCTGGTATAGCACACACCAGGTGGGCTACCCATGGGGAGCCTGCTCCTAGGAACAGTCATCCTCAGAGTTCGGGTTCTGAAAATGACTTCTTGGTTGTTCACAATGGTGTTATCACTAATTATGAGGTTTGCTTAAAATTTCAGTGACATTTTTTTCCTCGTTTTCTTACCTAAATTTGCTTTTGCATTCTTGATGGATTTGCAACAGAGGTTTGTGTACTGCGATTGTTGTTAATTTAACATTTTATTTTAGAGGATGAAATAGTCAATTGAATGAGTAAAAGGTAAGCAACTGATATGTATATTTATATATATATATATATATTTATAACTCTGGTGATTTTTGCTTGAATCACTAGGGCTCATTCTTCTGTTTATTGTCCACATTCATTTTCTTATTGAATTTTTTAGAAGTGGCAAATGTTGGTATCTTGCAAGGCATGGAGCCATGAATTGAATAGCTAATTTAGGATCAAACATATTAACAATTTTGCAAAATTTACAAATGTTCCAAGTAAAGAAGATGAAGAAGAGAGAGAGAGAGAGTCCAAACAGTTTTTCTTGTCACCAGTAAGACCTAATTTACCACCCTTTACTTTTTGAGATTTTGTCTTATTTCATTTTCTATGGTGCTTCTTCAACTCTCTTTAACTGCTTTAAAGGCCTGATATTGGTAGTTGAACATACTACTTGGTTTAGACAATTGGGAATAGGGGTTTTGGTGTAAGAAGACAATAACTTCGTCTGCTGATGGTTATGCAGCTAGAAAACTGCTAGCTGCATCTGCTAATGGGTTTATATAAATCTGTCTGCAACTTTTATACATATATATTTCGTTCACAGCAATTGCTTACGCTTCTGTTATTGCCATGTGATAAGGCTTAATATTGGTAGTTCAACATGCTGCTTGTATACGACAATTGGGTGTTTGGGGGGGGGGGGTAGGGTGCAAGAAGACTGACTTTGTCTGTAGATGGTTATGTAGCTACTGCTAGCTGCATCTGCTAATGGCTTGACAGAAATCTGTCTGCAACTTTTATACGTATGTCATATATTTCATCACAGCAATTGCATATGCTTCTGTTCTTGTCATGTGAGTCTGTCCATTCTTTGTTTATGCAACTGCATTACATCACAAAGTTCACTTTCTTTAACACTGTTTCAATTTAAGCTGATTTTGAGATATATTTTTATTTTCAGGTGTTGAAAGAGACCCTTGTTCGACATGGATTCACTTTTGAATCTGAAACAGACACAGAAGTAATACCAAAGCTTGCCAAATTTGTTTTTGACAAAGCAAATGAAGAAGGTAATTTATTCTGAGCTAATGATTATCGCTTTAAGACCTTGCAATTGATGCAAATGCATAATACTATTGCTTTCGCAATTCATATTTAGTCTTCGTAGCAGGTTACATTGCACTTGTTTTGTGCCTTGTACCTCAGGCAATGCAAGGGCCTAGAACATAGAGTTTGCCTTGAGCCTTTGGATGTGGTATGCAATAGCAAATGCAGTGATCTTTGCATAGTTTCTGCTGCTATGCTAGCATGTAAACCGATAATTATAATGGCTTCTCTTCACATATGTTTTAGGAGACATATTTCAAGTCAAATGCACTTAGAGTGGTTATTATTGTTCTGCAGGTGACCAGACTGTTACATTTAGTCAAGTAGTGCTTGAAGTTATGAGGCATCTTGAGGGAGCTTATGCTCTCATTTTCAAAAGTCGACATTACCCAAATGAGCTTATTGCTTGCAAACGTGGTAGTCCATTGCTCTTAGGTGTCAAAGTAAGTATAATCATGAATCAAGTTTCTTATATCATGATTTTCGCACCAGAGAATAAATTTTTTTGGGTGTCAAGTTTTTTAGTTGTTAGCGTTTGTGCTTTGAGTTAGCCACTACTCTATTGGATCTTTATATTCAGTTTGTTTGTTAGTTTGATTTGCTTTGTTTTGTTTTGTTTTGTGTTGTTCGTTTCGCAAACTTTTATTACATAAATTCTTTATTTCTTTTGTGATTTTCTTATAATTTCCTTCATTTTATTAGTGTCGTCTTATTGGAAACCATTTCTTTAGTTCAAGACTTAAAACATTATCAAGTGTAATGCTTTTGAAGATTCATTATGGCTCTGAGGATATAGAATATATTTAGGAGCTTTGCTTTAGTGCCAAAATTTATGAGTGGCAAATATTATGTATTCCTTTTCTGCTACATCAAGATAAATGATTTTTTGTCTTCTTAAAAATTTTCGTAAAATCCTGTAAAAATTTTTAAAGAAATACTATGGAGATATGCATTTTGATCATCGAGGATGATAAAAGAAAAAAAAAACTTGGACTTTGTTTGACTATTATTTCTTGCCCATTTTTTAGAAGCCAAAAACGAAATAAAATGATAAAAAAATCGAGTGAAGAAATGAGAAGGAAAAGGAAACAAAAGAACATAGAAAAAAGAAAGAGGATAGAATCGAAGGACAAATATCTTGTATTTCTAAGTTCAAGAACAATAATGATAATATTTGTAATAAAGTAAATTATAAATTAGTTAAAAGAAAAAAAAAACAGAAGGAAAGAAAGAACCAAAAAATAAGGGGGGAAAAAAAGAGAGAAGCTAAAGGTACAAAGGATTTTTGGGGATAAAATCAACAACTACTGCAACAGTACCAATAATAGTAACTTAAATGACTATGAATTACACATTTAAATTCAAACAACAATATGACCATAGATAAATATAAAGATTTTACTTATGTTTTTTAAGTTAATGGATACATTTAAAAGACTTGTACTATTAAATAATGGATTTTTAATACTCAAATAAATATATTGATATGTTCATAGGTTTTTTTTAGTTTATTCAAGTAAACTCTTAATCATCATGGTTATTTAAGTTAAGATTATTAGTTAATATGTTAGTTTCAACATTGAAGTTTTTAATGAAGGATTTTTCTTCTAATTCGTTTAAATGGATTTTGGATTATATATAGGCAGTATAACCATTTCACTTGTTAAATGAAGGGTTAAAAGAAGCACTATATGTATTTTAAATTGATCTTAGCGCATGAAAAATAACAAACCGTTTTTACTTTTAATGGAATTAACATGTAAGAATTATTTTCTCTTCCATGTCTTCAAAAGAAGAAAAAATATAACCATTTCACATATTAAATGAAGGGCTAAAAAAGCATTATATCTATTTTAAATATGATCTTAGCGCATTAAAAGTAACAAACCATTTTTACTTTTAATGGAATTAACAAGTAAGAATTATTTTCTCTTCCATGTCTTCAAAAGAAGGAAAAACAAAATTCCTAGAAGGCTAAAATCTAGAGTAATCCCTATTCATCCTGACTACTGAAATTTGTTCTCCTTACATCACATCTTTGCATATTGGCATGCATAGGTTTCCCCTTTACATATCCAGATTACCTTAAACATGTTTCTCATTTTGTCTTCAATTGATGCTATCCCCTTATTTTCCTTTATTCACTCTTTGCTAATTTTACATTTCTCTTTATGTTCATACAACTAGTACAACATCTTTTAATAGTCCTCATTCCTACCATATTTTCTTTTCAGTTCTTCAGCTGCATTTAGTTGCACAGGGTGTAACTAATCTTATTGCTCATATAAATTGCCCTTACTCTTCACAAGGGAATACAGAAAAATACCAGAATCGAAAATTTTTTGGCCATTTACCATATTTGAGTTTGAAAACCTGGCTTTAATTTGGTAGAAAGGAGGGTAAGGCATAGGGGAATTGGCGCAGCGAATTTTGCAAGTGTAGAGAATCGAACCCCAGCCTTGCAGGAATCCACCTCATAAGAGAGATGAGTGAACAATTTGGGCTAAGCCCCAAGTTCAAGTAACTGGCTTTTTGACTAATGGTGCGGTGTTCAAGTATTTAATGTAACAAGTATTTTGTCTTTGGGTAATGGTCAATCTGAAAAGAAGTTTGAAGGAATGTGTTTATGCTTTACCCATTGATGTCTTCTGATCCTACTTGACTGAGTGTAAATTTTGTTCCAATGCACAAGAAATTCTTTCAAGCAAGTGAGCAACATAAGGAAGTATAGTGATGCATGGTTGTTTTTGACTTTTCCTTTTTCAAATACATGTACATAAAAACTAATCACGTTGCACATAAATTTGGATTCCATATAATCCTTCTTATGCAGTTTTTGGTTGCCAAGAGGTGTCTGCATTATACAATGCAGATTCTTCTCTCCGCCCTTCTCCACTAAAGTATAAAATAAAATCTTACTATAGTTGAAGCCTATATAAAAGCTTTTGCTTGCTTGTTTGAACAATTCTGTTTTGTACTTCTATTGGGTTGTGGTTTTGCACATAAAAATTATTCAAGGTTACAGCGCATAAAATTTCTAGGTTTTTTTTTTTTTTTGCATATGATTTTATTTTTCTCAGGTTGATGTGTTTTTTGATTTAAAAAATTGCTTTCTCTCAGGAATTAAATGAAGATGTCTGCAACGCATCGGCATTTCATGATGCTAAATTTCTCTCAAAGAATGGCAACCCTAAGGAACTTTTTCTATCAAGTGATGCAAATGCTCTTATTGAACACACAAAGAAAGTCCTGGTCATTGAGGATGGGGAAGTGGTTCATCTTAAGGTATATTTTCATTTTTTGTATAATTTTGCTAGTCTTCTTTTACTATTGTTGTCATTCTATACTTGATGTCTCACAACACTTTCGTGTTCTATTCTATTATTACCTTCTATGTGCATCTCGGTCTATATATATATACATATATATTTTTTTTCATTTTCTTCCTCATTTTCCCTCTCGTTCTGTCCTGCACATTTTATATAGCATTGAGATCTTCCATGAAATGCTGTGCAGGATCTGACTGATAATTTTATGGTATAAGGCTATAAGCTTCGTGTTATACCTATAAGAATGTTTGAAATACATGGGATATGGTTGTGAACCTATTTTGATAGGCATTATTTTCCCTTTGTTAAGAAGCATATTAGAGTTTCTAATAAAATAAGGTTTTCGTACTTAATCAACTCTTAATAAGTTGTTATTTTTCTGTTTTCTGCATTGACTAGTTTTTCAAAGTGGTGGTCCTTCAAATCTTTTTTTTTTTTTTGCCCCTTTCGTCATGTTGCTTGGATGCACATTTTAACCAATTCGTTTGTTTCTTCAGGAAGGAGGTGTATCAATCCTAAAATTTGATAATGGCAAAGGAAGAAATGGTGGTAGTCTTTCTAGGCCTGCATCAGTGCAACGTGCATTATCTGTTCTTGAGATGGAGGTTGAGCAAATAAATAAGGGAAAATACAAGCATTATATGCAGAAAGAAATTCATGAACAACCGGAATCTCTAACAACTACCATGAGAGGGAGGCTTATACGTGGAGGTTCCTGCAAAGCTAAGACTGTTCTTTTGGGTGGACTGAAGGATCACCTTAAAACAATTAGGCGTAGCCGAAGGATTGTATTTATTGGTTGCGGTACAAGTTACAATGCGGCTCTAGCTGCTAGGCCCATCTTGGAAGAACTCTCTGGTAAGTGCTATTTGTCTGGGAATGATAATTTTGTACATCTTAAAATTCGTTTGTTCATTTTCAACTTGTTTGTTTGATTTATTTGGAGAATAGGAGTGCCTGTTACAATGGAAATTGCTAGTGATCTATTGGATCGGCAAGGTCCTATATACAGAGAGGATACAGCAGTTTTTGTCAGTCAATCTGGTGAAACAGCTGATACATTGCATGCTCTAGAATATGCTCTGGAAAATGGTGCATTATGTGTTGGAATCACAAATACTGTTGGCAGTGCAATAGCACGGAATACACACTGTGGGGTTCATATAAATGCTGGTTGTGAGATTGGTGTAGCAAGTACCAAGGTAAGTGCATGGATCGATGAATATTTCTGTTACTTTCTAATATAGTTAAAATGTTCACGCTGTTATTAATAGGCATATACAAGTCAAATAGTAGTGATGGCCATGCTAGCTTTGGCAATTGGGGGTGACACAATTTCTAATCAAGAGAGAAGGGAGGCTATAATAGATGGTCTATTTGACCTGCCAAGTGAGTCTCTTTTTTGCCTTCTGTTCATTATTTTCCTTTTTTGTTTATTTAAAAGGTTTTGCCCTTTGCACTTCGTTTTTGTGGCTGAACGAATTGTATGTGTTATATTCTGCTTTTACAGATAAAATCAGGGAGGTGTTGAAGCTTGACCAGGAAATGAAGGATCTTGCAAAGCTATTGATTGCTGAGCAGTCACTTCTTGTCTTTGGGAGAGGATACAATTATGCAACTGCTTTGGAAGGTGCCTTAAAAGTGAAGGAAGTTGCACTTATGCATAGTGAGGGGATACTTGCTGGTGAAATGAAACATGGTCCCTTGGCATTAGTTGATGAAAATCTTCCAATTGTCGTGATTGCTACCCGTGATGCTTGCTTCAGGTTAGTTTGGTTATTGTTTGGGAGAACTTATTTTATTTTAATACTTTCAATTGTTTGGCACTGAAACCTTCCAATTTCTAACAGCAAGCAGCAGTCAGTTATTCAGCAACTTCATGCCCGCAAAGGGCGCTTGATAGTAATGTGTTCGAAAGGAGATGCTGCATCAGTGTGTCCAGGAGGAGCTTGTCGAGTAATCGAAGTTCCTCAGGTTGAGGATTGTCTCCAACCTGTGGTTAATATAGTTCCATTACAGGTATCTTTCTCCTAAATTTATTTAGTTTGTGTTAAGTTTTACTGGATACTCTATATTGAATTATAGTTGAATGATGGGCATTATGCATTCTAAAAGTGACAAAACGACTTCATTCCTCTATATGTTCTGATATATATTTATGTGATTACTTAGTAGCATGTGCCCCTATTCCTGTGTGTCCCGGCTATAGCAAATATAAAATGCTGAATGCCTTGTTTGGATGATTTGGTGGTCAGCATATGTTTTTATATGTCTAAATGCTGTATATGCAGCATATTTGGAGTTTATTGCTCCACTACTCATTAGGAATGTAGATAAGAGATACAGTAAATTTCTTCTTTAATCTTCTGAGCTTTATTCGGATATAGTTTTTAGCCAACTCTTATTTGTCTCAAATAGGAATGGAGTTGGTAGCATACCTGCTAATTTGAGGTACCTAAGCCCAATTCAAACTCAACTACCGTATCCGAATCAGAACTTGATTAAAAATTAATACCTTCTGTCTGAACCCTACCTGAACCTGATTATTATACCAGCAAAAAACCCAAATCCGACTCATAAATTCTTAAATGACATGCTTACCTGTCGTGATACCTGAACCCAAAAAAATAAAATAAAATCAATTTTGTGTATAGTACTAGTAAAATTAAATTATATAATAAAAAAGTCAACTCATAAAAAATAAACAAAAGTTAAAAATCATAATTAGAAAACTTAATGAATTAATTTAGTTAAGTATTACATTAATAATAAATAGTTACAAAAAATATATATAAAACTAAGTATAATGGTTGAAATAAAATAACTGTTGAAGAATTTTGTATTTTCGAGTATATTGAATGTAAAAACTTGTAGGATTTTTTGTACACAAAGTTGTGCTTAATTTATGTTATTTAATTATGCATAGAATCACTAAAATCTTGGAGAATATCAAGGAATATATTGTGGTGTCAGCAGAATATCTTAAGAATATTATGTAATTAACATCTTCTCAAACTCAAGATGGTAGTAAAGTAGCCCACTTGAGTTTGAAAAATAGATAATGAAAACATCCAGGTGCATGTGTTTTAGTAAATGTGTTTGCAGCCTGATCAGCAGAAGAAATAGAGACAAGATGAAGTGTTCCATGAACAAGATGTCGCGCAAAATCACAGTCAATCTCCATTTGTTTAGTATGTTCATGAAACTCATCATTTGAACAGTTTGTATAGCATCTGGTTATCAAAATAGAGTTGTAGGCTTTGATATTCCTAAATCCGCTAGTAGCCACCGTGACCAAAGGGCTTCAAAGTGGTATCAGTAAGTGCAGATAATCGGCCACAGTGCAAGATCTAGCTGTGATTGTTTGTTACTTATTTCACCAAGAATGAAGAGAATCTCCTAAGAAAAACAATAGCATTTAGTAGAACGTCTGTCACTAGAATCACTTGCCCAATCAGCATAAAAAAAAAACTTGCAATTCGAGAGATGATCGATTAGAAAAGTAAAGATCATGAAACAAAGTGCCTCTGATACAGTGAAGGATATGCCGAACAACAGTAAAATGAGTAGTGTGAGGAGTCATCGTAATTGGACAACAATATGAATTATGTAAGTAATATCAGGTCATGTGACTGTAATATAATAAGAAGAGCAGGATCATCCAAAGATTTGTCATCTGTTGGAGTACTCTTCACATTAGCTTCAAAAAGAGAAGCAGTTTTTACCATGAAGCCACAGCACAGCATAAACTATCAATGCTCTATTTAGCTTGAGAAAAATAATATCCTGTACCATCTGAAGAAACTTCTAATCCAAGAAAGTGAGATAACCCGCGTCTTTCATCTCAAACGGCTAATTGAGATACTACTTAAATCCTAAGATAATAATCATATTATGAACATAAAACAACAATACGATAGATCCTTTACTAGTCTTACCAAAAGAGCAGTATCATAAGCTGGAAGGAAACCCAAACTGCTTAGCTACGGAACTGAATTTTTCAAACCAAGCTAAGGAGCCTGTTTGAGACCATGTAAGGCTTGATGAAGATAGCCTATTAGGCGAATGATCATGCCCCGAGGGAGGTTGCATCTATGTTACTTGAACACGGGTACGAGTGTTCGACATGGGTATGTTCAAAATTTTCCTAGATTTCCATGTATTTTGAGGGTAATTGGAGGATCATAACCCCTGTAACCATGTCCGGATATGCGTCAAACATGGGTACTTTAAGAAAAATGAAGAGTCGGAGCAACAGAGGGTTGCATTATATACTTCCTCAATGAGATGTCCATTAAGGAAAGTATTTTTAACACCCATGTGAAACAACTTCCATTGTCTAATAGTTGCAATTGTTAATAAATTATGAACAGAGGTAAGACGAGCAACAAGTGCAAAAGTTCCCTCGTAATCAATCCCATCCTCCTTAGAGAATCCTTTGACTACTAACTGGGCCTTATAGCATTCCATAGAGCCATCAAAATAAGTTTTAATTTTGCATATCTATTTAGAACCAATAATGGACTTTCCAAGAAGTAAATCAACCAAACCCCAAGTATGTGTTTTCACTAAAACTTGTATTTCTTTTGTTCTTGCTTGTTGCCAAAGAGGATTAGCTCTAGCATATCGGAATGTATTATGTTCAAATAAGGAAGCAATGGCAGAATAACAATGACAATTGGGAAGATAAAGACGAGGCTGGTGGATTGTAGTAATGGTTGAGATTCAAGAACAAAGAAAATGTTAAAGCAAGGATTCTTAAGTGGAACAGATGAGTCAAGGGTAGCCTGTGATGATTACTTGTTGAACTCGTAAGTTAATCCTTGATGACAATTTAGCTATAGAGTTTGCTAGAAAGGGATAAACAGAGAGATGAGTAAAGTACTAAGAAGTTGGAGCAGATATTTGAAAGTCTAAAAAAGGAAGAAAACGTTTTGTGTTATAGGAAGGTCACATGACTAGAAACATGAACACTTTTTGAAATTGGATCCCAACATCTATAGCCTTTATGCTCAATTTCATGCCCTAGAAAACAATATAATTGGGTGCAAGGTTCAAGCTTATTATGTTCATAGGGTTAAAGAAGTACGAAACAAGCATAACCAAAGGCACAGTTTTTAATTGGGAGAGAAGTTATAGAAGCATTCATATGGAAAAACATTACAAGGATTGGTGAAGGGATACGATTAATGGTGTAAATAATACTGAGAGTAGCTTCCCTCTGGAAATGCTTAAGAGAAGCAGCAGAAATAAGTAAGGCACAAACAGTTTCTAGAACTTGTGTTTATGTTCTATATGTCCATTTTGCCGCAAGGTTACTAAGCAAGGGCGCTGAATCACAGTGCCTTTTTGGGAAAGAAAAGTGAGATCTTTTACTTTATATACCGTGGCATTATTGGTATTAAAAATTTTAATATTACAAGAAATTTGAGTTTTGAGCAATAGCTGCAAAGTTGAAAACAAGTTGAGGGAGTTAAGGACTGATTTTTCATAAGATGGTTCCCATACATCGGAATGAATCAAATGAAAAGGAATAAAAGAATATAATTCCTATTGATGTTTAGCAAGTTTGCAAGAGACAATCAACATTTTCTCCTATAACAGGATTGATATAGGGTAGTAATGAAAAAGAAAGAGCCAAAAAAATAATTGAAGTAGGACACGGAAGATAGATTAGGGTTCTAAAAGGCCTATTTGATTGAATATCAAATCAAAATAAAAATAAGACATAATCAGCTGCTAATGGGTTATTTATACTAGATACTGGTCTCTGCCTCACACTATATTTCTTATTCCTACCAGGTCTCCTATTAGAATTCTGATATTATTACATAACCTAAGAGACTTATCCCGCAAGAATAATAGATTTCTTAAAACATAGAACCTTATCCTAAGGCAGTAATCTAAAAGAAACTGAACTCTTGAAACTTTGTATTTTGAAATATTGAATGTACAAGCATATTTGAGTATTTATACACAACGTTGTGACTAAGTTAGCCTATTCACATTGTGAATAAAACCACTAAAATAAAGGAAAATATCAAAGAAGATATTATGTAGACAACAGAAAATTTTGGACAATATTATGTAATTAACAATAATATTAAAAACTTACTATTTACTATTGGGTTCTGGTAGTGGGTAATCTAAGATCATTACCAGAACCCATGATAATAGTAATTTCCCTACATGAACCCTACCCGAATCCAATTATTGGGTACATAATCCTACTTAATCATATTAGGTATTGCAAGGTATCCGTTGATAGATAACCCATTGCAGTCCTCTTGAGTATACATTGTTAACAACATTTTTGACTCGGTTACGCTAATGAACCATAACCTTTGCTTTTTTGGTGCAGTTACTGGCATATCATCTCACTGTGCTAAGGGGATACAATGTTGACCAGCCTCGGAATCTTGCAAAGAGTGTGACCACACAGTGAAGAATGCTTTACTGATGAACGTCAATCACATGCCTCCGTAAATTATTAGAGCAGACACAGTGCACATTCTTTTGCCTCTTTATTTTTCCTATTTTTTTTCGAATTATTTGCGAGAAGAATTAGGTGTAACTGAATTAAATTAAGGGATTATATTATCATGTATGCTGATAGTCTGATATGATGAATGAAATAACAATCTTATGTACTTTGGAGAGATAAATATATATGAAAAATTTTAGGACATCTCTATATGACATAAGGTTTGATGAAATGCGTCAACTGGAAATGGCATCATATGAATACTGTATATCAGGATCGATGGAGATTGAACCATTTTGCACCTTTTTGGTTCTGTCCTGGTGTTTGTTGACTAAGAGCTTTAGAAGGCAATAAGAACAATAACACAACCTTTCAGTGGCAAAATAAAGTAAATTTGTACCAATTAATATTGTTATTTGCTGCTCTTCAAATCAGCCCTCTTTCTTTCAAGATGAAATGGCTTAATATTTCATCGATGACCATGACCGAAAACTTGTCGTCTCAGTTAAAGTAGAAGTCTTTAGTCCTTTGCCTGAGTTTATCCTTGTTAAAGCCAATCGCAGCAAAAGAGAAAAGAAATGCTGGATTTAGTGGCTTCGATGTCCACATTAACGCCATCTTTAAGCCAATAATAAAAGCAGGTTACTTTGTTGAATTGGCGTCAGCCTTTCGGTATGGATCACTGATTTCTCAAATCCAGTTTGGTAGTATCTCACCATACTAGGTTTTTTTTTGGTCAAAATAAGAGGCTCCTATATCATATTATCTGTTTGTAAATTGGTTTCTGTACTCGAAAACTGAATAATTTAGTTTTTTTTTTTTAATTTTAAGATTAACGTAAAAAAAAGTAAAATCAATAACTGAGATAACATTTTTCGTAAAAAAAATTAACGTGACATTTGCCTTCTCTTAAAAAGACTAGGTCTTTTATATTCTTATGTAAATAATTTTATAAACCAATCATTTTGTTAGATTTAATAATACTTGTAATTATCTATCATTTCAATTTCGATTAAATCTTTCCAATATTTCACTTCAAAAAATAATACCCACCTTTTATTCGTATATTATTTTTTAAAAACATAATTACTTTATAAAAATATTTTTTTCATCAACTTAGCAGGCACGTCGAGTTCTAGTGAAGAATAATCTCAATGTCTAAGACATAACATTCATGCTTTTGTTACCCAAAATTACCAATTATAGGAATTATTTTTTCAAGGAATTGAAATTTTTATCATAAAAACTTTTCATGTTATTAAAACTTAATTATATTAATATTTATTGTTACATGTTTTAATGGGTGTATTTTTATTTTTTTAAATAATAAAATATAAATTAAATATAAAATTGTATATTATGCATATAACTCCAACTAATTAAAGTATTTATTAATCTGTTAACCTGAGGGGTGCGATGGGATGGCAGAAGATTCTTTTCCTTTGACCAAAAGTTTTGAGTTCAAGCTTTGGGTATGGACCAAGCACTTTGCCCCTTAATTCATATTAGTCTACAGTCCACTTGATTGTGAGATATTGGATGGTGTAGACCAAAAAAAATTCTCATATCAAAAGAATTATTTTTTAACTTCGTTTAAAATTAAAATTATGAATATAAATCAATTCAATGCAAATTTTAATTCTTTTTTTGTTTATCAAATAAATGCTTTAGCCTTTTAATGCAATTATAATCTTTATCTATAAATCAGATAAATTTTATTAATATTTATAATAAAAATTAAATACAACCTAAAATCTAATGAAAAAGATATCTTTTTTATCAATAAAAACAATTCTTATTTGCATCCATCACTTTTATATATTGTGGACTAAATTGTTATACACTCTAATTTAATTATACTATTTTATTAAATGTACAATATAGTTTTAGATTACCCAAAAAGTAATTGATTTTTATCCCATAACTTACAGCCTTTATATGCTAAGGAAAACTGATTACATAGACCTTATTTTAGGCCCATTAATAAGTTATGACACATAATAAAAATTTCCAACATACATGAGATGTAATGTATGTAATTTAACAAAAAAATGAATATGTAAAATAAAATTATATAATTTTTTATCACTTATTCAAAGGTAAAATATATATATATATAAGAGTTATTATTAGAATTTTTAATATATGTTGTAATCTAGTAAAATAATATATAATTCGGAAAGAAATAAGATGTAAAATGAAAATTGCACAACTTTCTTATTAGTTAAGAAAGGTAAAATATGATATTATCAAAATTTTTAAAAATGTTGTAATTTAATGAGAATAATATGTAATTCAGAAAGAAAAGGATATAAAATAAAAATTACATAATTTTCTTATCACATATTCAGAAGATAAATAATTTTTTTTAAAATATTAGTTATTTAGGAAGAATAATATGTAATTCATAAGGAAAATATGTAAAACAAAAGTCTGACATATTCAAAAGGTGAATACATTAATTAAAAATTATATTATCAAACCATTTAACAAATTTAATAATATGTAAATTCATAAAGAAAATATGTAAAAGAAAAATTACATAATTTCCTTCCTACCTATTCACAGGGTAAATTAATTAATTATAAGATATATTATCTAATCGTTTGGCCTATATTATCTTTATCAATACCATCCTGTAATTTCTCTAAAAAAAAATTGTAATTATGATAAGTGTAAGTCAGATTACATTATTTTGTTATCTTTGTTCTGTAATAATTTAAATATTATGTGAAAAATTTCTAGTAACCTTTAAAAAAAAAGTTAAAATTCTTCCATAAATGTAACAAAGTTTACCTTATATATATATATATATATAATATGTCTTTTTCTTCACTTCCAGGCTTTCGAAGAGATGGAACCTTTCGACCTATTTATTCGCCTCATCCCTTCTTACTCCGTGGAGAGAGAGCGGGGTAGTGATAAATGACTGATCATGATCATCTTGCTGCAAGAAAGCTTAGGAATGAATCTAATGGTAATGTCGGTCTATGCCCACTTGT
>JAQSVH010000009.1:2427359-2444481 GCA_029448705.1 Adansonia digitata
ATACTAACTACTTTGGTCTATGCACTAGGTTATGGTCTAAAATTTTTCATATTTCTTACTCAAGCTTATATTGGATTAGATCAGACTTAGCCTAAAAGCTCGAGTTATTATTCATAAATTAATAAAATATAAAAAAATTATATTAATTTTATAATTAAATTTAAATAAAAATATTTTTATTATTAAATAATAATTTGAATGAAACTAACCTAAATTTTAAAAAAAAAATCATATCCAAAATCTGGAGAGCATATCATCTCCAATTCTTTTTCCTACAATTCTATAATTATGTAATCACAATATAAAATTATGTCGGGGTTCATCACTTAAAACTACAAATTCTAAATAATATTTTGGTGGACCTTATATAATTTAAGACTATAATTGATTAATTGTATTACAGTAATTATAGATGATATATTCTCTAAAAACTGACTCGTATAAACCAAACGTTCCGACCATGGACAAGTCAATTCTAAGCACCTAACATTCAATATTTTTTTTTTTTTTGGAGAAGGATAAGATAATACCTTCCTATGAGAAAAGAGTGAAACATAAAAATTAAAGATAGATCGCTTGACAAAAATGATAAATTGACCAGAATAAAATAAAATAAAAAACTTGTCGGTCCATTTGGTTTGTAAATTACTTCAGTCTTCGTAGGAATTTTCATTAGATTCGTCTTGTCGATTGTCTAAATTTGATTTTTCTTTTTTCTTTTTTTCCGCTTTATATACCTTGCTTCTTGTTTTGTTTTTTTTTTTTCGGGAAAACAAAAAAGACGAGGCGGAGGATATCAAAGCAAGTAAAAAGTTTTGGAAAAAAATATGCACAAAATAAGAATGAATTTTGAATGATAAACTAATGAGTTAACTTTCATGAACAATAATTATGTTATATGATTTATGTTACATTTTAATTATTTGTTCATTTTAATAACAAATTTTCAAAAAATAAAAATAAATAACAAAAGCATTAAAAAATAGATTATAACACACTATATGGATGGATGAAAAAAATGAATAAAAAAATTATATTTAAAAAATCTAATTCGTGAGTAGTTTTTTAAATAAACAAAAAGACATAATTATTATTAAAATTATATAGCAATATATTTGTTTTGAATGTTTAAGTAATTTTACTGATTGAGTTAGTGTTAATATTCTAATTAACTCGTGGAATCAACTCAATTAATTCTTATTATATAGTACTAGATATAGAAACACCGTGATAGGAAGAAAAATATTAAAAAATTATGTAGGTATGAATAGTATTTTAAAATGAGGAGTATTTCAAAAAAAGTTGAAAACTTTTTTAAACAAAAATTCTGTAAAAAATAAAAAGACATAAATATCTTTGTCATATTATTTTATACAATATTTTGTTTTTCTTTGTAACTATTTTAATTGAATTAATGTTACTTAACTTGTAACACTAACTTTTGCTTCATTTGGATGGACGATAAGATTGGTTCCGATAAGATTAAAAACAATGATGATAATATGATTAGTTATTGGAGCGGTGAAATTAAAATTGGTAGTTGCATATGTGTTTAGATCAAATGCAATGATGGGATAAAGTGAATTATAGTGGAGACAAAAAATTACCATTAAAGATATTGTATTAAACTATGTATATATAAATCATTATATATTTATACAAATTAAAACTTAAAAAAAAATAATACTCAATTATTTATTATCTTTTATTTGTAATATTTTAATTTTGTTAATATTTTAAAAATTTTATTCACTCAAAAATATTAACGTATTATTTTATATTAAAATTATCATATATTAAATGATAATTTATTCAATTTGTTTATGTTATTACATATTTTATTTGCATATTGTATTGTCTATTCATTTTTATATATAATTTTATTTTATATAGTTAATTATTAAAGAAAAAGGATAAAATGAATTAAAAAAGAAAATAAAAAAGGATAAATTGAAGCAAAAGAAAAAAAAAAAAGATAAGAAAGTAAATGAAGCTGCCGTTTGCTTCATTTCCCGCTGGACAATTTAAGGTCCGGTTGGCTTTTTAGAGTTTTAGAGTGGTAGAAATGCTTCCATCGTGTTAGATTTTGTTATCCAAATGGTATTGGACGATGATTTCGCCTCGAATCCAAGATAAAATGTACTGAATTTGTGGCCCAGTTAAATCCAAATGCACCCTTAATCAAACATATTGTCCAAACATGACGCATTAAACGAGCTATTGGCATTAACTTGGCGGTTTTATTGTTTGCTTGCTGCAAGCGTAAAAGCAAATTTGGATAAGGTATGTGAAATTTTAATTTGAAGGGTTATAATAAAATACTGTAATTTTTGAAAATTAAAAGAAAAAATGATTGCAATTTTATATATATCAATAATATTCTAATTGATATTACATTTTAATTATTTATCTATTTGAAATTAATTATGATATTATATATTCACCTTTTACAATTTTGCTTTTATAGTAATTATTTTTAAAACAGAAATAAAGAGATAAAGGAAGTAGCAAAAAGCAACAAAAAAACTCTTAGTTATATCAATAGTAGTTTAGAAAGAATTAGTTAGTGTGGCATCAGTAAACATATTGTTTTTATTTTAATATTAATATGTATTGGTGGCTTTTCTATAAAAATAATATTATTTTTCTATTTATGGATCTAAACCATTCTTAAATTATTTATCGAAATAGACTTATTTTGTAAATTTATTGAAAAATCAGTATTGATTAAACGATTTCTCAACTACACTAAGAAATCGATTAATGACATGCCGATTTCTCAAAGAAATTTGCAAATTAGAGGTGAGACATTGGGAAATTGGCGAATGAAGTGCTGATTTCTCAATAGTAACTAAGAAATCGACACTTGATTGGTCGATTTCTAGTTACGAAATAACCAAATAACTCGAAATTGCCACCAATCTTACTTTTGGTTAAGTGAGGTTGGTCATCTATTGCAGTTCGTATTTAGAAGGTTACGAAACCCTAGAAAACAAACTTCAAAGTCCATTTAATAACCAAAAATTCATGAGGAAAAGGGTTTGGGTGTCGGTTATGCGTAAAGTGAGATGTCCCCTCCATAACACCCATAAATTGGTACCTATTAACTATGTGTTAACCATAGTCTCGATTATGGTTGGTTTTAATTTTTGGGTATTTAATTATTATTCCCCATTTTTTGAAATTATTTAAAATTAATATTATTTTTCTCATCTTAAGTAAATGGTATTTTTATTTTTAAAAATCAAATTATTTTATGCACCCTTTTGAAAAACCTAAAGGAATACAAAATTTTTTTTTTTAGGAAAATTGTTACCTTTGTATAAAATAATTAATGAGGTAATTTCCATATGCTGGACGAATACCGATAGACTATTTTAACTCGGGGATATTGCCTTTGTTTTGTTAAAATATATTATATTATAATTAACATATAAATATGTTAAATTTATAGCATAGCATCATGAAAATGACATCAAGGTATTATACATGAAATTGCAAAATGATCCTTTGATTATGGAAAATAATCTAAATGAACTTAATATGCATGGATATTAAGGAATGATCCTTAAATCATAGAAAAATATTTAAATGCATAAAGTTTTGCATAATAATTCCTAAGTCATAGAATTAACATAAATATCTTTGAAAATGCGTGAAATTGCATGAAAATCCTTAGATCATAGAAAATAACCTAAATAAACTCGACATATATAAATTTGCATAGAAGTCTCTAGATCATGAAAAATGACCTAAATGACATCAAAATTCATAAAATTACATCAAAGTCCTAAAGTCATAGAAAATGAACTAAATGCATCAAAATACATGAAATTGCACCAAAGTCCTTAGATTATGGAAATGACCTAAATGACATCAAGAACGCATGAAACGTCAAGAAAATCCCTAAGTCATGGAAAATAACTAAAAATGACATAAAAATGCATAAAAATCTATAAGTCAGGGAAAATGTCCAAAATGACATGAAATGACAAAAAAGAAACCTAGGTCATGGAAAATGACATAAAATGCATGGAAGTTGCAAAATAGCCCTAATATACATGGATCATTATGGGAAAATTGCAAAATGGTCCTTAGAAGTTTCTAACACTCCTAAATACATATCTAAACATAATTTTTCACCAATAATCATACCAACATTGCATCATATATGATTTTACTTTCAAAACACCACATTAACATAATCGTACATGTACTTACAAGTATGCATGATAATGTTGCCATGATCACAATAAATTCATGGAAATGCATGGACATGTTAATCATGACAATAGTGCATGGAGACATCATAAAATGCATCATGCTTATTATGAAGTATAGATAACTTAAATGTAAAGCTATAATCAAAATATGGAAAAAATACATGATGCAAACTTACATGAAACTAAGAAAATCAACATAAAACATTTGGAAAACAAATTTTCTTTATAGAAACTTGATTTTTATAGAGGTTTTAACAAAAAAAAGAACTAAAATATGGTGGTTTTAGGTCATAATTTAAGATTTGGCTAAAACTTGGTTCTTACACTTTAGCACAAAATCACCTAAGCATGGCTTAGGATCATCAGGCTCTCATAAAAGAGAAGAGAAGATGTAAAGCAAGAGTAGAAGATGAACGAAAACAACTTTAGATTGAATCTTGAAGCTATCGTTCTTTCTTTTTTTTTTGCTTTCTTTTTATGCTTTTGTTTTTCTTAATTGAAAAATGAAAGAATCCCCTCTAATGAATATCCCTAAGGTGTTTCTAACTCCCCTTTGGCTGATCATATCATCCCTATGCAAGTTCATCCATATCTTGACAACTCACCTAAGCTTGCTTGCAAGCAATCTCTTTACAGGTCTAAGTGGTTTGATCAAGGGCTAAAACCTTTTAGATGGAGCATGATTTTAGTTGAGTTTGGTGTACAATCTCAACTGCACTTGTTTACAGAGAACGTTTACTCCAAATGGCCATATCTTTGCTCCATGCAAAAAGAGGTTCTAACTTTAACTTAAAATAGCCTTCCATTAAAATTTAACTAAACTAAACTCAAAGCATTAAAAAAAAAACAACCAAACTAGATGCTATTTAATCACCATGCATGATTTGAGCATTAAACTTATTTATCCTAAGCTCATTTCAGTTTTAATGGCTTAAGCCATGTGCATGGTTCTCATGCCTATGTTTCAATGTAAAAATGTTTATAAAGGATTTCTTATATAGTTATGAAGTGCTCTAAGGCAATTAGGAAGAAGACATGTAAGAAAACTTGGGTTAAAAAGCTTCTTCATGTAGTAATCAGTATTCTCAATAAAGTTTAACCTCATGCAAAGGTAGCATTTAAAATTCTTAATAAACACAATATAGGCAGCAAAAATAGTAAACACAGAAAAGCCAGACTTCCTTATAGATATGTTAGGTAGGGTTTACATGTGGTGAACATAATTAAATTAAATTAAAATTTAATTAATCATATGATTGGAGATTACCTAACCCGAAGATATCATTATCTTGAGTTTTGCATATCTGAAAGATTCCCAAATCTAAATCAACAAGCTCTTTGAGAGGTAATTTGAAATCATGAGTAGTTTAATTACCCTGCCTCCAACGATGATCCACACATATAGTAGTTGAAACCTTCTTTGGCCTGGTGGTTCTCCAGTGCTAGCTAAAAGCCACAACCAAATGATAATTTGCTAATAGGTTCAAACTCGAAAAGATCTGAGAATAATTCCCTACTTTTGGTGCAAAAGAGAGGAAGAAAATAGCTCATCGAGAAATGGTTATTTTTGCGTAGATGCAAGAAATTAAACCCAAAAATTGTAATTTTTTATTTTGATAAATTCCAGTAAAATGGAAAAATGATTTTCTACCTAATGCAATCAAGAACAATTCTTGACTACTTGGAATATGAATTGGTGCAAGAAAGGCTTTAGTGAAGTTGGGGTAACACAATTAGCTTTTACGAATATCTAGGAATACTTGCCTAGGGTTTTTTGATAGCTCTCTTATTCCTAAAAGATTTAGTGTTATACTTATAGGCCTTTTGGATAGGGTTTAGATGTTTAATTAGTGAAATGGACCCATTAAAAACCCTACAGGTGGCGCCACTTTTAGTGTTACCTGGAACCTCATTAAATTTATTTTTAATTAACTTATCTAAGATTTGGCCTTGTAGTAACATGCAACCCAATAACACACTAAAGAAGACTACACAATACGCCTAGCACATTAGCAAGCTCAACTTGGAGTGGTTCACAGCTAAACTCCCTTGTCTTTTTAATTTAAAGCCTTTGGTGCAAACCTTATTTCATATGTTATATAATTTAATTCATAATTGAATTTTTAAACCCAAGTAAAATAATTTTTAATTTCATGTAAATAATATTAAATATTTAAATAAATAATTATCAAATAATATATTTAATTTCCAAATACAAATATTTGGCTTATTTATTATATTCCCTAAAGCTATGCTAACATTTAGACATTTTCTTGATAAGACATCTTATCATGCTGAGACATCTATAATTAGATTCCACAAATCTAATTTATGTCTTAAACTATTCTTAATTGAACTTATTCAATTAAGTCCTCCTAAATTTATCTTTTATTCAATTAAGTCCTCCTAAATTTATCTTTTATTCAATTAAGTCCAACCTAATTAATACTGTATTTAATTCAATAGTTTTGTCTTATTGTGCGTGACCTATTAGGTTCCAAACATGTTGGCAATAAACATAAATAATCTTATTAATCATGTTTATAGATCAAGAGTGGGATGTAGCAACCAATATGAGCATTTAAATTTTGTTAGAATGAAGTGTGACTTCTCCAGAAACCTTTTAGTAAGTAACATATCAGTGCATTATAGTTCTTTCACCAAATATCCAAGATTAAGGATAAGCACGGTGTAGTGTCTACTTAAACCTTTATCCATGTTTAATCTTGCAACTTTTGGTTACTAATCATGGATTTATGTGAAACTATCCCTTGTAATTCGTTATGCTCTGGCTAGAGACCCTAATCCAATTAACCGTAGTAAAGACCACTCGAGATATATCTCCAATGTCACTCAAAATGGTGAATCTTTTTTAGATCACTTATCCATCTTTAGTGTGTTTCATATGACACCCAAAACCACCCTTATTCTAATATCCATCCATTGTGGACCCGATCGTGATGATCTATGAGTATGTTACTCCATATACAAGATGATTCGGTATCACAAGTCTAAAGATTAATTTACACAACTGGCACAAAAGAACATCTTCTGGATACATTTGAGTGATTTGTACTAAATGGAGTTCTCATTCAGGCCATGTTCAGTGAACTTGTTTCCATAAAATAGGCACCCATACGTTATCTCCAAGCATCTCACATACTTCAACTTCTATGAGATCAAAGAGTTGTATGCATCTAATATAAGGAGTCTTTGATGACAAAGATTGTCAAGGCACCCATATGCTATCCCCAAGCATTGTCAATGCTTTATCTTGACAATATGATGACCAAGAACATTTTTGGAAACACAGCTTTGATGCATAAGGTTCTCATTTTCATAACTCATCATTATCTTTGCAAGGTCATTTTATTTCAAGGGCTTCATCTAATTAGTGTTTGTATTAGTGTCAATCACGTCAGTTACATGAAGGAAAACTTATATTACTCCAACTTAGTAACATATGTGTAGTTATTTGACCATTTATCTTATGTCCCAATCCGATTGGTTCTATAGCATAAACCAACAATTCATGGTGAAAATTTTCATATAGTATGAAAACATTGGTGTTTGTATTGATACAGGTTCTTTCCCGAAACAAAAAACCTAAAAAACTTGACATTGTACTGATACAAAGCATATTGTATCAATAAAATAGGCATTGTATCGATATAACATGGCCCCGTATCGATACACATATATGTTACAAGCTTGGAACAATCAAAACCCGATGGTGTATCGCTACATTAATGAAATGTATTGATAATCTTCATGAATTTCATAAAAATGATATTTTTTTCACACACTAAAGGTTTCTAATTGTTCAATTTGGTCTCTAGACATTTCAAACCTTCCTTTTTCCTTCGCTTGGCATTGTGTCACCAATTTCTGGCTACACGGTGTCCTACAACCCCTATTTTTTTATTTTTTATTTCTATTTTACTTTTTGTCCTTCTAATTAAATCTTGAGACATCAGAAATTGGTCGAAGATAAGAGATGTGTGTATCTTACCTGGCTCTCTAATTGAGCTTTGCTTGCTTAGAATGGGCACAGATGAAATTAGGTGTGTACATATAGCATATAGCAAATTCCTTATTAAAAATATATATTATAGAGGCATGCAAATATGCATTCCTTATATACATATATGTATGTTTACATGAAAATATAAATTTTAAAATTTAAATATTTAACATTTAAAATTTTTGAACATGAAATAAATAAATAAATAAGCATTTATAAAATTATAGTTTATCTTTACTATCATAGAACCCTAACTAAGTTGGTGTCATGAGTCAATTGACACCAACTCTAGTAAGGAAGTTACAAAAACAACCAAATAAAATTCTTAAAATAAATATAAAATAAAGGTATTTGTGTCTTGCTCTTTAAAATAATAATTAACCATCCAAAATTGCCTTTAATTTAAAAGAACTATCCATTTTGTTATTTGAAAAAAGTACATTTTTAAAAAAAATTTAATACATTATTTTTCAAAAAAAATTAAAATAAAAAAAATTTCAACCACTTTGTAAGGGTGTCAAAATTTAGTTATTATTAACTAGATTCAATAGACTTATTTAATGAATATATTTTATTCTTAAATGTATCCATGAAGAAAAGACAGCAAGATATTAGAAATTAGTTTAAAGAATCAAATAAGTGAATTTTTTAAAAATATATATATAAAAAAATCAAAATTATGTACTAATTGATATGAGCTAGTACGTACTGATATTAATTCATTGATACAAACTGCTACAAGCTAGTACTATCAGTACAAGAATTAAAATGGTATGATATTGATATCATTTTATTTTAGTTTAAAACCAATACATATGTGCCAATCTGTATGTGTCAATTGATATAACCAATAGTGGTAAGATACTGAGCTAACTATTATAGTTTAGACATAATGAAATATGAAAATCAGAAACTTCAATTAGATTTTTTCAAACAATGGAGAAAGTGTGAAATTAAGCCAATTCCTAGTTAATAGTGAGGGTTAACGATAAATTTCTTTATCGAGGCATTTGAATAAAAAACAAATATAAAAGAAGATGGCATTTGCTCTCGCATCGTAGAATTGCATATATAGAATCGTATAATTCATCGTGATCTACTATAATTAGCAAATTTGTTTATTTATTTATTTTTAGTACAAATAAAAATCACAATTCAAAGATAAAAATTTATGAATATTAAAATTTAAACTTTAAATTTATTAAATAATATGTGATTATATGAACTAATTGAATTAAATCTTTTATTCATAAGAAAACTTGTTTAATGCGAACTTTAGGATGAAAACACAACCTAAAACCCGATTGGATGGAATTAAAACCATAGGATTGTCTTCATAAATAACTTGATATCAGTTTTAGTATTATCTCCTCCACTACTCATGTTTTAAACTTGCAAAATTTGTTAGGAATAAAAATAGATTGGTTTTCCTTACACACTCCCTTACATGTTTACGCTCAAGATTAATTACTTAACCACTCGTGTTTCACTTAATTTTGGCTTTTCTCGATGATATTCTCACATCTCTTGCCTTTTGCCACTCAACTTCTCCTTACAGGCCTTTTAAAAAGAGCTTTATAATGATCTTACCAAAACAACAAGCAATAACAAAATTATTATAACTTTGATTAATAAGATCAACAAGAAAGAACAAGTAAGTAAAATCAACAAGAAATATGAATGAAAACAAAATCAGCAAGAAATATCAAAGGATGAGAAATCAATGAAAAGGAACAAGAGTTCTTTGTAAGATATGAATATTAAGCTCTAATAACTAAATCAAAAAACACAACCTAAAACCCGATTGGATGGAATTAAAAACCTAGGATCGTCTTCAAAGTCAAGCAAAGAGAACTTAATCCCAATCAAACCTACTGATTAGAACCAAAGTTATAACAATCTTCATCCCCATAAGTTACCTTGATAAGATCAATTTCAGTTCATGTTTAAAAAACAAAGAAGAAGTTCCCACAAATGAAAAAATTCCCAAGATATTTATTTTTTTTTCTATTCAAATATGTTGAATTACATGAATAAGGCAACCGTATATAGGCCTAAAATCTGTAGAGTCCTAACTAGACAAGGACAACCCTAACCAATGAGGAAAAATCTATTCCTTATCCTAGTCTAGTTAGGACTTATTAAAATAACTTAAATCCTAAACACAATCCTAATCAATAAGGAAAATTATATTTCATATCCTAATTTGATTAGGACTTATCTAAACAACTTAAAATTAAAAAGTCAAATTCTTATTAAAAAAAACAAAAATCAGAAATCCTAAACTATAGGCCCATGACTACTTGCGAATTGGGCTCCAAGCTTTATTCTTCATCCTTTTTAACCTCAACACAATGTAAAAAAGTGATCAATCTTGGCAATGTATCTGATCTTGAATAGCCTCTTTTGCTTGCATTTTCATGATTAGTCCTTACAAAGCTTGCTCCATACATTTAGTCTTTGCCGTAGTCTTTGGACCTCCAATTCCTTGCAAATGATCATAAGAATGGTTGAAAAAAGTGTTTGTGCAATTTGATCTTCATTCATATCTTGAATTCAAACAAATTGAATTATAGACCTAAAATTTGTAGAGTCCACCCACATAAACGAGGTGATTAATATATAATTATTATTATTATTTTATGAAATACAAATGCACTAAACACAGAACGTAATTATTGAAAGATTGGGAAAAGCATGAAATTCCTCCCCCCCCCCCCCCAAAAAAAACATAAAAATAAAAAGCACAGTTCCCAAAATCAATAATTCTGAAAGATTAGATAAAGCAACCTAACTTGTCTTCCACATTCATACTACCCTGTAAGGTTTTTGTCAGTTGCGGAAATTGGGTTCCACATAAACACCAAGATAATAGGCGCCCACAGGACTGATCAAATCAATTTATTTATCACATCCAATTATTCACTATATTAAAATTAACTCCATGGAATTTGGCTATTATAACTTAATTGTCAGAGTATGGAGAAATAAAATTATCTATCAGACATTTTTTGAGTATATACATCAACTATAAATTTAAATTTTAAATGGGATGTTTGAAAATCGGAGACGTAAATGAGCTGTCGACTGTCCTTTCTTTTCTACTGTAGGTCCGTTGTCTTGGATCTTGTGGTTGTGGATTAAAGCTTGAATCCCTTTATATGGAAATAAACTGGGAATGTTGGTTTTCCTTATTGTCGTAGATAATTTTCACTGATGGAAGTGTGTCTTGTACGTGTATGATTGATGTTTTGGACAAACTTTGTACCCAACCTCTACATATACTTGTAAATATGGAATTTTAAAGGCAATTCTATAGCCATATGTCCATTGTTGCCTTTCTCTCCTTTGTTGCTTTTTGAGTTTTGATTAATTGTTGACGATAATGGGAAAGCCAAGAGTAATTACCTCGATTAATGGAGTAGGAAGCTCTGAAGAACGATCCCTGGAACTGGAACCGGAATTGGAACTGCAACCTTCCCTTTCTTGCAGTTCGTTTGTCCAACAGAAAAGCAAACTCAGAGTGGACGTATCTGCAGACGAGGACACAGAGATTAGCATTTTTGATGCCCAGAAGTACTTCAATGAAAGCAACGGCGATGCCAGAGTGTGCACAAGGGTTTCCCCGCTTAACATGCCCAATCTGGGTCATATTTCATCAGAGCCTGGGTGTGATTTTTCTGCCTTGGCCGCCGCCAGATTCTCTTCGGTTTCGTCAGCTGCTGACGGGTATGGTTATGGCATTGGCAGGACCTCCCGAGTTCGTTCCTTCCATGCAACACCAACGGTTTCATCAGAGGCTAGCTGGAATAGCCAGACTGGTTTGTTGTCAAATCCTTCTGGTGCCATTGCGGTGACCATGAAAAATCCTACAACTGATCACAAGAGAAAAGGGTCTGGTAAAATAAAATGGCTTTGGCGCCGAAGGTGTCCCTGTCCCTGCTCGGGCAAGAAATCCGTTCAAGTTGAGCCCAAAACACCCTTGGGTCTGAATCAGAAACTCAAGATAGACCATTATCACAGAAGTTTGGGTGAAAAAAGTTCAAGCTGGGGCGATAAACGGGAAGAGATACTACTAGCCTGTGATCCCAACAGGATCTCAGCAGAGAATCAGTTTCATTCAAGCTTAGGACAGCGTGTGGTAGCTAAAGCAACAGCAAGACCCCTTATAATAAGTGATTGTTCTGGGGCTGCTGGCTTCACGTTTCCAATACTTAATCAACAACCAACATCATCCCATATTAAAATGGCAATGAATAGAAATAATTGTTCTGTTGATGATCATGAGGATCCACCTCGAGACTCGTTAGAGGTGTTCCGTCCTTCTGACGAATCATCATCTATTTCTGTTCCAAGGAAACTCTTGTCCAGAATTACCATAACTGACGATGATGTTGCCAGTGATACCAGTTCAGACTTGTTTGAAATCGAGAGCTTCTCTACAGCCACCCAGAGCCAGACCACGTCATATTCAATGTACCATCGTCGAGATTCATTGGACGAGGCCTCCAACTTTAATATAAGAAGATCGATAGCAGCTGCAGGCAACGGCTGCTCAGGGTTCGGCTGTCCGTATTCGCCGATGATAACGGAGTGTTATGAGCCGAGCGAAGCAAGCATAGAATGGAGCGTAACAACCGCAGAAGGGTTCGAGAGAGGCTCGGTTGGAGTATCAGAATCCGAGGAGATGAGCATCACAGCACATGGCAAGAAGAAATCAGGGAATGGGGGGTTGTTGAGCTGTCGATGCGAGAAGGCGGTGAGCGTGGGGCCTAATCCCGTCAAGTGCGTGCCCCCTCACCCTCAGGGACAGGCAGCTACTACATCAAAGCATGTGGGCAATGTGACCAAGCCACCGGTTGCCCGTTTGTCCCTCCCTTTTGCGCCATAATAAATCTTTTTTAATTCTTCTTTATTTTCCTATATTTCGTATGCTCTCTTCTGCCCTTCGCGCTCAACTCTTCTTATCATACAAAAATGACCCACGTTCCCATGAATTTGATGCTTATCACAAATATTCCCAATAAAATATTAAAAATTCCTACAATGTATTATGTATATATTATTTTTATTTTCCTCCTTGATCTATCGAATATAATACGTGGCCAAAAATTTTCATTATATAATTTTTTAGTTTTTTAATTCATCTTAAATCTTACTAAGTGTAGTTTAAATTCTTTGCCCATGAAATTTTAAAATGTTTAGCAACGAAATTAATCACAATTGTTTACTATTTCACAGTGTACAAATCAAAACTGTGGTATTAAAATTTTCTACATCGATAATGTACAAAGAAAAATCGTTTTGAGAGAGTTTGAATTAATCATATGAACAATATCATTGGTTAAATCAACTATATCTTTCTTTCCCTATTTATAACAGTTGACAGATGCTATGGTCGAAGTTCTCTTTGTATTATCATTCCTGCATTACAAGTTCCGGACTCCTACAATCTATGATGAATGACTTTGTTTATCGTGTTTCTCGACTTTTGAATAAAATATTAGCTAAAATAATGAAAAAGTCTTTGAATTTTATCACTTTATCTACAAAAAATTTTAGGGATTGTTTGGTTTGAGTGATATGAGATCATCAAAAGTAATAGAATTACCTCTTACGAGATTACCAATGCACATTCCCATCAATACGATGTTTATGATTTTGTTTTACATCCCTTCATTCAAGATTTTCGGTGTTTGGCTTGCCAATAATGTGATATTCCAAAGTAAACGGGTTACTAAAATACCCCTAGTAGTAGGAACAAAAAAATGATTTTTTTTCTTCTCAACATAATGCATATTCCAACAATATCATTTGCAATTAATTCATATTCCAACAACTAACAAAATATTGTTAAAATACCATCAAAGTTACATGATCTACACCAAACATAATATGGGAAAACAAATTTAGATGACCATGCAAATATATAATGTTACCATCAAGTATAATATCTATAATAAACATAATACAAACCAAGGCTTGGATTTCAATAGACTCGTTGTTGAGCCTGAAGAATAAATTCAAAATGTGAATATATGTAGACCAAGACTTGGATTTCATATATTACAAGAACAACAAATGTGTATTGTCACTAAACAAATTATAATACATTAGTAAGTAATTTTTGTAATTCAATTAGCATCATAATTATGAGTTGTTAACATATATGTTTAGCCACTAACCAAAGGCACAAAATCAAAACATGAGTATTCAAATACAAAAAGTTGCCAGGATCTCCATACAAGCTCAGAGCAAAAAGAGAAGCTAGACATCTACAACATTGTTGAAGTCCAAGGAAGGTTGATAAGGAATACATGCACTTAATTACTTAAGTATGTAATCCTTTCTAAATTCCTTTGGCAAAGAAAAAAGGGAAAAAATATACCTTATGTGAATCTTTGCTAATGTATTTATCTACTGTAAGCATTTCATCTTTGGAGAAGCCTTCAATTTGCATGATTTCTATGAAAATCATCATCCTTCTATGATTCCTCTCAAACTCTTTCTTGAAGAATGCATAAATACCTTTAACCTCCTCTGTAGTTTCCCAGTACGTAATCCCAAACTTGCTTATGTCATTCACCAACTTAGTCAATCCATCAATGATTTGAGATCTCTTTACTTGTCAATATTCTTTTAGTTAGGGTAGTGTTGCAACCCGAACACACCGAACTTTAAGGTTGGTGAATCTCTCATTTCTTTTTTTTTTCTTTATTAGTATTGGGGGATCGATTCATCGAGGTGATTTGCTCACTAAATTTAACCCTAAATAGTTGTTATTAAACGACCATTTGTGTTGGAGTAGCCACCAATCTATTTTGGTTAAGTGAAATTGGTCACCTACCAATATTCGTCTTTCAAAGGTTATGAAACCCTTGAAAATAAACTTCGAGGTCTACGTTTATTCTAGAGATTCACTTGAAAAAGTTCGAGAGTCAGTTACAATCTAAGCTAAGGATCGATTCCTCTTATGACAACCAAAAATCAATACCTTTTAATTATGTGTTAACTTAAATCTCATTTTTTATTTAGTTTTGGTATCCGGTGTTTAATTATGATTCCCATATTTAAAAATTTCCCTAAGATAAATTTATTACTCCATTTGAGAAAATCGAGTTTTTAATATTGTAAAATCAAAATATCTTTTGCACTGCACTAAAAGATGGAGAAATATGAAAGGTTTTATTTTTACAAAATTTAAAAAATCTCAATTTTACTCTTTTTGAAAAGGGTATACTTTCGTTTAAAATAATCAATGAAGCGACTTTCGTATGGTGGAAGTGCACCTATGGATTATTTAAAGTAGGGATATTGCCTCGATTTTTGCAAATCTCAATTTTATTTAAACGTATAAAAAGCTTGTCATAAGACTTGATTTTGAAAAAATATACGAAACTAGACTAAAAAGACTCTAACTTGATCAAAGAGACTAAGATGGCTTTTAAGGTACACCTTTGACATGAAAGTATCCCGGTAACCCTCATAGACTCGATTCTAAGGTAAAATTATTAAAATGCCCTTAAGGTATACATTTAATATGAAAGTATCCTGGGAATACTAAAGGGCCCAATAATGATATGATGTCACAAACCTATTCCTAAAGCATATTTTTAATATGAAAGTATCCTGATATCCCTAAAGAACTCATTTTTTAAGGTAAAATTGTTAAATGCCCCATAAAGTATACCTTCAAAATGAAAGTATCCTAGTAAACCTTAAAGATTTGATAATGACACGAAATGACCCTAATACTCGAAATGGGTAACTTATGAGACAAATGTGACCGAAATAACATAATTACTTATAGGCCCCTAATTTCACAAAATTAAATTTTAACCCTCAAATGGTTGGAAAATGCTAGATAACCCTTAAAAGGTAAAAAATGCATGAAAAGCAACTAAACAAATTTACAGTGCATGAAAAATTTACATTTGGGTCCTATGAAGATTCGGCCAAGCATGTATGGCCTTGTAAAAGATTCATAAAAATTATAGTTAGGTCCTTAAGGTTTGGCTAAATTACCAAATGGCCTAGAAATGGAATTTTTTTTACCCCTAACAACTTTAATTACTACTAAAACATCTTTAATGACTTAAAATCAAAAGGGGAACTTGCCAAAAATCCCCCCCGAAAAATCAACAAAACATGAAAGTCACCAAAAAAAAATATTTTTTTTAACGAAGACAAAAATCACACATGGCTTATGAGCTAAGACCAGCAAATGACCATTGGAAACCTCAAAAATTATATCAACATCATCATTTCAACATATCAATACCAAAAAAAAATCAAGAGAATTAAAGAATTCATATAAATACATAAATTTAACATTACCAAAAATTGGGAAAGCATATTTGAAATAATCAAGATGAATTTTCATATAAATAATTCATTTAGATGAAAATAAAATCAACGAAATGAAGAAACTTTAGAAATTTGGTCATAACCTTAAAGTTTGGCTCAAAGTTTGATATTTCCACAATGGCTCGAACACTTCACCGAATTAGAATTAGGATCATGATATTCCCATTAAAGAATGACAATGATATGAATGAATTGAAGGAAATAAAATAGAATGAGCAAAAATAAATTTTGCTAGAGAAAGTACCTTGAAGAATTTGAAAACTTTGAAAATTTTTAGAAAAAAATTCATTTTTTCTCCCAAAACTAAGCAAAATTACATAAAAGCCAAGAGAGAGTTTTGGAGGAGGAAGAAAAGATGAAAAAATCATCTATCTCAAAAATAAAACACTTAATTCTAATCACTTAAAGCTTTAAAATATTTTTTCTCAAAGAAGATGAGTAAAAATTTGGAGAAGCTCCCCTAAAGAAGAAAAACTGAAGAATGAAACATGTAGAGAAATTGAAGCAT
>JAQSVH010000009.1:2452046-2466724 GCA_029448705.1 Adansonia digitata
CACCGCGTTAAGCTTTTTGATTTACTCTTGGTGTTGGTGGGCCTCGATGTAGATCCGCCTATGACTACACTTTCTTAGCATTAAAATTTGCCCTGCACAACTTTCGCTTTTGGCTAGCAATTGCAAAGTTAAAGACAAAAAGGGATCGGAGGTTAAATGGATATAAATTTTAGTTTTTGGTTTGATTGATTAATATCTGTTGGTTTGTTTTAATATAACTTTAAATATTTATAAAATATATAAATATTAAATATATATTATATATAATAAAAAAATTTAATAAAAATATGCATTTGATGTTATTTTATGATTTTTAGTATATTTATAAAAGTTTATGAATTTAAATCTCACCGTATATAAAAAGATATTTATGAAAAAGTAGCTAAAAAAATAAAAAAGATTAGTATTTGTCATACTGACAGTAAAGATTTTTCAATTATGCAAATAGATTAAAAGTTTTTGATGTGTCCACTTGTATTTTTAATTATTTTATTATATTTATAAGGTATGTATAATTTTTTTAACATTATTTATAAAATCTAAAAACTTAATTGGCAGTCCATAAGGTAACTTTCCAAAATAAAATACAAAATTTTCTGGTTCTCATTACTATTTTATTCATTGATAAAATTGGTTCAAGTGATTCTTGATTCTCTATACACCAAATATAAATATTAAAATTATAAATATTTAATATCCAAAATTTTTAGACATCAAATAAATAAAAAAATATAGTAAATTATTGTTAATCATGTTTAATATTCTAATTTAATGAATATATTTTATTTTTAATGTAATTATGAAAAAATAAAATTGATCAAGGTAAAAAGATTAAAAATTGGTCAAATAAGTGAAAATTTGAAAATAAAAATAAAAAAAATAAAATCTTGTACCAACCGGTGTGGCTTGATACATATTAGTAATAATCGGTATTGACTTGTATGATCGATATAGGTCAATATGACTTGTAAGAAATGATGCAAAATAGACAAGGTACGCTATTGGCATTGGGTCGAGATTTTATCCATCAATATTTATCCATACTTTTCAATAAACTAAATATTACCATTCATATGTGTAGAACCCTTTTATAAATTATGCAAGTCGTATTTACAAATAATAATTAAACTTATGAACAAAAAGTAATGGAAGGGAATCGAACTTATTGGTACTGAACTAGATACATTGCACAAAAGTAAAAATTATTTATTAGTGATTATTTATTATTATTATAAATTATGAATATAGAGCGGGCCATTTTCTTTAAATGTATAGGTACATAGATTACCCATATAGTCTAAAACCTTTTGAATAACTTTGGTTTCATGGGCCTTAATGTGGATGCACCTATGACTACACTTTGTTAGCATTAAAAGTTTGACCTCAACAAGTTTTGCATTTTACTATCAATCGGAAAGTTAAGAATACTAGGTCGGAGATTAAATTGGTATAAATTTTAGTTTTTAATTTGATTGGTTAGATTATTGATTTATTTTAATATAATTTTAAATATTTTTAAAATTATTTTAATGTTAAATATATATAAATATAATAAAAAATTAATGAAAATATGAATTTGACTTAGTGATATGATCTTTAGTATATCTATAAAAGTTTTACGAGTTCAAATTTTATCATTTATAAAAGATATTTTTGAAAAAATAACTAAAAAATAAAACATAATTTTTCCCTATTCTCATTAATATTTTACCGATTGATCAATCTGATTCAAGTGATTCTCGATTCCTATACAACACTTGATAGGCCTTCTAATCTCAATTGAATCAATTGATTGATCAATCTAGTTTGGTTTTTCATCAATGATCAATTGGGACTAAAATTAGATCAAAACAATAAATTTAATATGTGTTTGACAAATATGCATAATTAATTAATAAGTATGTTCAACTATAATTTAATGGAATTATTATTAAGATTAACAACCTTCGGACATGAGGAGAAAGCCGTTGACAGAAAGCCCATTAAAAAAAAAGGGAAAAAAAAAAACTAGAATTGGGCACATTCATTCTTATGAAATATTTATCATATACAAATTACAAATAAAAAGGAAAAGTGCGAGGGAGATAAAAAAAGCTGCAAGGTCGTTTGTTTGTTTGACTAGTCAAACACAAGTTAGTTCATAGATCTTTGGGTTTCGATTAGCAAAGAATAGAGACTTTACAAATAAAGCTCGAAGATTAGCAGTCGATAGCTTATTTTTTATGTATATAGTGTTCCCAACGTACCTATGATGTAGTACCAAACGTACTGTTATATATTTTTTGAAAAAATTAAAAGAGATTAATAAATAAATATGTAAAATAAATGGCCAAAAGCGTGTACTTAATAAATTAAGTGGGTAGTTTTTTAAAGTGAAAAGATTTTTGAGAAGTAAGTTTTTTTTAAAAAAAAAATTGGATAGTTTTTTCTTTAAATAAAAAAGTACATTAACATTCTTATCACTATCAATTTAACTAAGTTTTTTCAAATTATTTTACTAATTAAATTAATGTTCAGTTAACTTGTGATACTAATTAAATTAAAAAATAATTTATCAACCTTTGGTGTGATCGCAATGAAGCCATCATTAAAGACAAATAGTAAAGCCTAATTACGGTAAACATTTTGATTATTACAAACACATATATAAATAATTACGAGGCTAAACCCGACCACAATCTTAAAAGATAATTCTCTTTAAATATAAGTATTTCTTTTTCATGAATATATATTTTTTATTTTTCTCCTCTTCCTTTTACATATGAATAAGTCCAAACAATTCAAGGCAGATTCAAATGTTGGATCTATTCTTATCCCAAGGGAAAAAGAGAGCACAATTATTAGGTCAAACCTTAATTAATTGCAAGAGAAATTTATTTTTTAATTAAGTTTTTTTTGAAAAAATATAAATAAAGGTTTTAGACTTTATTATAAGCGGGTTAATAAAATGGAATACATCCTTTTAAGTATACTAAAACAATGAAAAATATAGTAAATTTTTAAAATTTTTAATTTGTACGTAGAGTTAAAAAATTTACCATCGATGCATTAACTTTTTTTTTGATAAAAATATAATGAAAATAGATAAAGTATTATTCATCATGAAAAAAGAAATAAAAGGGCAATTTAGTAAAAAGAGTTTAATAAAATGGCAAGTGATTTAAGAGTTAATTATCCAAAAAAAAGAAAAAAAAAAAGGAAGAAATTGTTTTTGGGAGGATAACATTGGCTATTTATAAAGAATAAAAGAAATGATCCAATCCGATAAGTTCCCACCAAATCTTAGAAGAAAACTCCTAACCGTTGATGATGAAAGTCAAAATCATCAAACGAGAGAGATTACTTGGAAAGAAGTCTTTGCCGAAGCACATACGGAAAGGAAAGGAATCAAGATAGAACAAAAGAAAAGAGAAGAAAAGAAAGAAAAGGAAAACGTGAAGCGAAGAAGTCTTGTAGAGACGGAGAGACCGAAACCGAAACCAAAACCTAAAACAAAGAATAATGCGAGTATAACAAACAAACTAAAAAAGGAAATTTTCCTTTTAAACTAATTTCTCTTCATCATCTAATTTTTCCTTAGTTTTTGGGTTAAATTTAATCAACTTTTATCATGATTTTCGTGATATCATCTGGAATTAGAATTTCAAAAAAAGAAAAAGTTTTTTGGGTTTACAATTTTCCAAAATTTATTTTCTGATGTTTTAATTACAAATAATATTATAATCAAGAATGGCCAAAGTTGGTTTTATTTGAATTACAAATAATATTGGACACAATTACACGAATATGTTATAAAAAAATAATTAAAATATAATATTAATAAATGAATAGGTTAAAATTTATATACTATAAATTATTAATATATAAAAAATTATATAAATATAAAATAATTTAAATACGATTATGACACGATAATATATATGAATATGACATAATAGATCAATTGTAACAAAATTGGTAAGTGGACTTAATATCTTTTAATAAGCTTAAAATATATAATATAAATTATTATTATTTTGATAGATTGGCTCTATTGAGTTATTATTTTTGTTATTTTGTTTTTAATATTATCTAATCTAAGGAAAGCTAGAAAGGTGAGGTCAAAAAAAAAAAAAATTTACTAGAAAGTAAACAATATTCATAAAAGCATTTTTTTTCTCCTGAAAAGCAAATTTAAATTTAAATTTAAATTTAGATAAACGCACTCTTTAATTTTTATTTTTAAAGGTGAAAAGCAAATAAAAAAAATTAACAAAGAAGAATGAAATTAACATATTTAGATGATATGTTCCTTCAGTATATGTAGGATGAAATTTTTAATTTTGATTTTAATTTCTCTTATGAGATTTAAAATTGGATGTGTGAGTTTGATATAAATTTTCTTTAGATGATATAAATCAATCTGTTTATATATAAAAAAAGGGAAAAATTTGTTTAAAGGATGATAATGATAAACAAATAATAATAATAATAATAATAATAAGAAGAAGAAGAAGAAGACGACGAAGAAAAATGAGCGACCGACGTTGTCATAGTTAGCAAAAGAAAAAAATAAAATAAAAAAAATACCTTGGTGGAGTTCTCGTGCTTTACAAATGAGACGCGTCGTTTGGCGTTGAAAACGCGCATTTCTCTGTTCTTTTCTTCTTCATGGGTTTTGGTTTATCTCTCCGCCTCTTCTCGCTCGCTGTGTCGCACCTTGTTTGAATCTTCTTTGGAATTAAAAGTTTATTTTTTTTTTTTTTAGGAAAAGAAACCCGGAAAGAGTTTGAGATTTTAAGAGACAGGGAGAGGGGGGAGATTGTTTGTAATTGTTAGGGATGATGGATCTAAGGAGATTGGCGTTGGCGTTTGTCACTATTGCGTTCACAGTGGTGGGTCAATTCGGTTGTGGTAGTTTTGGGAACGTGTTCACTTTTGATGTAAAACATAAATTTGCAGGCAAAGGAAAGAATTTAACTGCATTGAGAGCTCATGATATCCGTCGTCATGGTAGGCTTCTCTCTACTGTCGATGTGGATCTCCCTTTAGGTGGCAATGGTCAACCTTCTGAAACTGGGTTAGCTTTTCAATATATATATATATATATATATTGTTTAAAATTTTATGTTTCTGTCTTGGGTATTTGTTTTTGTGAATTATTTTTGGTTTTGTAAATGTTTGGCTTTTTTTATATGTTTTATTTGGAGTAAATCGAATCAGGTGAAGGGAATTGTAATTTTTTCTTTCCACAAGGAATTTAGTTTGGCTGAATTTTGATGTCTTTTCTGCGATGATGGTGAATAATAACGGATTTTACTTATTGCTTGAGATCCATTTTTTTTTTTAATTTGCTTCCTTGGTCATTAACTATGATTGATTTTTTTTTTCATCATTCTTAATCTCTTTATCAGTTTCATCTCTATGTAGTTGAAAAAATTCAGCTGTTTATATTCCATGGAGCCATTGTTTAAAGCTAGGATACTTGAAAAGCATCTTACTTGAGCTAATGATAGCTTAAGATTCAGCTGACTTGTTCTATTGGATATTTAAGGAAGAGAGTTTTATTTTCTTTGCATTAATTTTATGAACTCATTATTGAAAACAATTTTCTTTTGCAATATATTGGCTGATAATTTACTGCTTATTTTCTTAATCATTTCAGGCTTTATTTTGCTAAAATTGGATTAGGAAATCCATCAAAGGATTATTATGTGCAAGTTGATACTGGAAGTGACATTCTTTGGGTGAATTGTGTCGGATGTGACAAGTGCCCCACAAAAAGTGACCTTGGTGTATGTTCTTTTTACAACTTGATATTAATCTTTGTAGATTTATCAGATATGTAATGGTCACAAGTGCTATGATATAGTATGATGTTGTGGTTGTTGTGTTCTTTTTGAATTAATATAAATCTTTTTGTGGAAAACGCTTATTGTTTTAACTATTCTATTGTAGATAGACTTAACATTATATGATCCAAAGAGTTCCTCCACTTCAAGCCTGGTTTATTGTGATCAAGATTTTTGTACTTCAACGTATGATGGTCCACTCCCTGGTTGCAAGCCCACACTTCAGTGCCAATATAATGTCGTTTATGGTGATGGAAGCTCAACTGCTGGATACTTTGTAAAGGATACCATAAAACTGCAGCAGGTGACTGGAAACCTTCAGACTGGATCTACAAATGGGACTGTTGTATTCGGGTTAGTTGGAATTATTATGAATTCTGATTTTTCGTAAGACATTTTAGTTTGTCTCCATTGTTGCTTTTGCATCTTGTTCGTGAAAATGTCCCTTATAATGATGGTTGGTCTATTAGGAAGCTATTCACCAGAGCATGGCCTTGTCTTTGAGGCTGGCTTTCAGTCAGTCTTGACCTTGGAACATCTGTTTGTAACCATGTTTTTCGTACATTAGTCTATTGTGCGCAAATAGATGGGTAGTTTCATTTTGGCGCTATCATAGATTTGATGAGCGATATTGTCATAGGCTATAGTTTAAAAGGGCAGTTTTGTAGTCAACTGTTTGGCTGTAATATAAGAAACCATTGTGCCTTTTTGGTCAAATATTATTTCTGCTCTTAGGTTAAGGTATTACTAAATGAGGCAGAAAATGTGGGGTTAAGAATTGCATATAGCTAATATAAGTGGATTTTTTTTGTTTCTCTAATTTCTTTAAACAAGACCGTATTTGTGCTATCACATTTAATTACTGATTAACTGATGTGTGGTCTGCATCAGTTCTTATTGTGTATAAATTCCCTCGTGTTTGTGGTACCTGGATTGCAAGACATACTAAATGGAATCTTGTTTTTCTTCTGCTGATCTTCCTCCTGCCTCATTTTTCAGTTGCTTATTGGCTACTGGCATTCGTTATGAGCGAGTCAATCCAGTTGATTATCTTAAAATTCTGTTTAAATACTTTGGGTTCCCATCCTTTTCTCTCTCTTCTAGGAACACTCCCCTCCTTCCGAGAAAAAAGGAAAGAAAAAGAAATTACACATGCTCTTTAGAGGTCTTGATTCAAGAGATGGGCCCAGTCCATTAATGTTTGTTGGTTGGAGGGGCAGAACATACCATGTCTAGGGAATCATATTTGGCTCCACTGCTGTTGATATTTATTTTTGGTTATGTATGTAATTTAGAATTTCTATTTTTTGGTTAGGTGTGGTGCTAAACAATCTGGAGAATTAGGATCATCAAATGAAGCACTAGATGGGATACTTGGATTTGGACAAGCAAATTCATCTATGATTTCACAACTTGCAGCAGCTGGGAAAGTAAAAAGAATGTTTGCACATTGTTTGGATAATATAGATGGAGGTGGAATTTTTGCAATTGGCGAAGTGGTATCACCAAAAGTGAAAACAACTCCTATGGTTCCGAACCAGTAAGTGATCCATCCTAAATTTCTTAGTTTCTTTAATATCTATGGTTTTTATAACTGATGACTTATAATTTAAAATTTTGTCATTGAAGGTGATCTTCGCCAATAATATCTTGTTGGGGCTCTTAATTTTGCTTTTTGTTTTTTTCCTTCTTTCTCCGCCATTCTCTCTGATTCAGTTATTTTACATTGTTTTCCTGTTTCTTGGATGTAAAAGTTAACATTGATTGCTTTAGATCATGTATAATATTGTTGGAATGTGGAATAAGGATAAATTGTGGTTAATATACCCCCAACCTTAATATATAAATTATGGTTTATTTTTCCCTGAGGTTAATGCTTGTAAATGATAAATAGCTGCTACCAGTTTTTGTCTGTAGTAATTCCTTATGTTGACAATTGTATTGGATAATGACCTTCATGCTTACTCCCAAATCCATGTATTTGTTAGATCTCTATCGTGTTGTTAATCTGTTTGTATTATTTGTATTCATTCTCATCTTATGTATGTCAAACAGAATACAAATTAATCCTCTTAATTTCTTGTGTTCCAAATGAAGCATAAGGAATTTAGGAAGAGAGCAAAATAGATCAAATTCATAGCTAAAAGGTTTCAAAGTTTAAAGTGCATCTTATTACTAAGAAACATTATAAATGTTGTGTTTCTTTAATACTGTAGTAACAAAGTATTTCTGGGAGATCATAATTGACGAACTTAACTGTTTTTCTTATTTACTTTAGTTCGTTTATGAATCACCTTGCAGTTTTCAACTTTCTGTTTAAGGTCTTACTTTTTTCATCAATCAGATGAATTCTTGGTTTATAAATTCATAAATATACTTTTATTCAACAATCTTAGGGCACATTACAATGTTGTAATGAAGGCAGTTGAGGTTGGTGATACTGTACTAGAACTTCCAAGTGATATTTTTGATAGTGGAGATCAGAAAGGAACAATAGTCGATAGCGGTACAACCTTAGCATATCTTCCGTCCATAATTTATCAGCCACTAATGGCAGAGGTAAGCTTTACTTCTTACCTTACTTTGATTTTGATATTGTCTATTACTATTTGCTGATCACATTGCACCTTCTGTCAATTAGATTCTCTCCTCGCAGCCTGCATTGAATTTGCATACCGTTGAAGATCAATTTACATGCTTTCAGTTTGGGGGAAGGTAAGGCACTGCAATTGTACTCTTTGGTACGTATGTTAGGAATGCACATCATTTGTCTTTGATGTGGATAATAGCACTATCTGATGCTACGTTTGCAACTTCGGATGATCCAAATGTTACATTTCCCTCAGATTTACATTAATTTGAATTTATGCTTTAGAATTCTTAATACCATATATAAATATTGATATTTTTCTTCAATAATACTTGTGATTTTATGAATAACTTTGCTGATTTTATCTCTAGTTTTATATGTTGTTTTGGATTCAATTCCAAATTGAAGTGTTGTTCACTATATTCCCTAATATTACCACTAAGGAATGTGCATTTGACCAAGGAGGCGGCTTTAAGAAAAACTAATTAAAAATCAAATGCTCTTCATGTGTAAGCCTGATTTTTCTGAGAGGAAGTAGAGAGATGAGAGCAAATAAAAGTTTGTTGCAATTTTTCTTAATTTGAACAACCAAATGACCACAAAGTTTCATGCTAATGTGGAGTCTCTAATGAGTTAAGAAATACATCAAAATTGTAATGAGTGATGATTTTTCATCCTACTCTTGCCAAAAAGGTGTATCACGTGGTTGTGACCCGTATGTAAAGCATTTTTTTACTTCACAGTTGTTTTTTGTTTTCTTTCTTAATTGTTGCTCTCTCTTGCTTATGAGAAATCTTATAAGGGATTTATAATATATTGCCTTCTTTGTGCGCAACAACTTTGAAATACATTATTGATATACTAGTAAAAAAGGGAAAATGGAAAATTCTCATTTTATATTCTGTTTGCCTTGGTTATTTCATTTCTTTAGTCAGGTCATATCTGTTGGTCACTTGGACTGATCAATGGCTTTCTTTCATTAATTCCTTTGAATTACTTTGTTTGAGACTTTCTGATTCTTCTTGTCATTCCTTTCTTGTGATCTTGCAGTGTTGATGATGGCTTTCCAGTTGTAAAGTTCCATTTTGAAGATTCCCTTGTTTTAACAACTTATCCCCACGAGTATCTGTTCCAAATTCGTGTAAGTATCGAGTATTTCTTTTTAATTCATTTTATGATCCATAGACATGGTTCTGTTGTATGTTGATGTTGTTATTTGGAAGTCTTATATTGCTAATGAAATTATCTTTTGATGAACTTTGGTTCTCACTGTAGTCATCATCTTACTATGTAATTTACATAAAGTACGGGTGCTGTGTCTGTTATCATAATTGAGGCAAATGAGTTTACTTCCAGAATTTAGACAGGGCTCTTATTTTAGGCATTCCATCTTTAATACATCATTCACTGATTTTGTAGGTAAACTTCTATGATTGTTCTTAAGCTTTTTATCAACCTTTAAGATTGTGTAAACCTTTTTTGCTTTAGCTCCTTTTTGTTACGTTAAAATTTTTTTTTTGATCTTTTAGTACTCCTGAAACTGAATTTTGATTAGGAAGTAATTTCAGTAGTCTTTTTAATGGTGATGTACGCTTCTTTCTTTTGGTAGTTATTACTTTTCCCTCATATCTATAAATTTTTCAGTGCTCATTCCTTCAATTAAAATATAAATTGTGGAGATCTAAATTCCAATTCCTTCATCCTAGTTTTTCTTATTGAGAAATATCGAATTAAACTAAATTAACTAAGTCCCTTAATGACAATGCTCCCAACCTAGAAGTTACATAATTGCTCCGAGTACTGGCACTTCTGGGAATGCAGCTTTTAATTTAGAATACCTACTTTTTAGGTCTGTTCTTCATTGACAATGCTCTCAAAATTGCCAGTTAAACTGCAACCTTTGTAGTGGGTGGGTGGGGGTGGTGGCTTGAGGGAGTGGGACACAGTGAGGGATAGAAAACTGGGTTGTTCAAGGATGATGCTGCGGCTGGTTTTTGCCAGTCAAAGCTGCCTGAAAGTTTTATTTTTTTCTCTTTGGTTTTGTTTGCTAAAAATAGTGGAAAGTATGATGAGAAATGAGAAATATGATACAATATCTGCTACTTTTCTCCTTAGGTTGAAAATTATGAAATTCATGTGCCTTTTCGCCAAAAGTAATTTCGCTTCTGTATCTCTAGCAACTAGTTCTTTCCACAAGCCAAGTTGCCTGGATAAGGTTTTGCTAGCCCAGGCCCGGCCTAGGACATTGTTTTAATTAATAAAAACTCTTTTATTTAATTTTAATTCTAAAATGTATTTAAATTATTAAAATGTTAATATAAATGTAGTTCTGTAATATTTTATTATTTTTTAATGGTATCGGGCTTTTGCGGCTTGAGAGGTTGGGCCGTGAGATAGGGTCTTGGGTTAATCGGGTTGGTCCCAGTCCGTGAAACCTCTGCTAACAAGTAGGTATGGCAAGCATGCTCGAGTAGCAGGAAAAGTAACTTCTATAAGCATACCAAAAGAGGCTTATATTTGTCATGAGCCATATGTTCCATGATGCTCTTATAATCAATTCTGAAGCTTTATTGCATGAAATATCTTTAGTCAATGCTATATTTGAAAAATAAGGTAGTTCCGTCATATTTACATTTCTTCTAGTTTCAAAGCAAGGCCAGAAAGCATTTTCTTTCTGTAATTGCTATTACCATCATCATCATCATCATCATTTAATTACTAGTTGGGCAGCCAATTGTCATACTTGTTTGGATTCTTTATTGCAATGTCTGTATAGTGTCAATCTCCTTTTATTTTTTAATTGTGGGTTTTGCATTAAGATATCAATTCATGGCTTTCTGCAGGAAGATGTTTGGTGTTTTGGTTGGCAGAACAGTGCAATGCAATCTAAAGATGGAAAAGATATGATTCTTTTGGGAGGTATATCCTAGAATTTCTTGTTATGAACTCATTTGTCATTTTGCTTGGAAAATATAAGATGTACAATATCTATGCTCTTGTGGATCTTATGCTGATGCTCTTATGATGGTCTAAGTCGTGCATGTTAAAAGTGAGTTTCAATGTGTATCTGTGACAGTCCAACAGAACATCTCACCTTGCAATCAACAATTGTTAGAGTGGCAAAATAAACTCTAACATGAAAACCTGCCTGAAAAGTCCAAATCTGACACAAATCAATTCAAGTTGAACAAAAAAAAGTGAAGATCTGAATGCAAAGAGACTTTACTCTGAAGCATTATGAGCTTGAGAGAACCCGAATCTGAAACCAAAAATCATACTGAAATTCTGAAGTTATTGAAAATCTAAGTGGCCTGACTGGAATTGACCAAAAATTGAAAGGACCCTATCTCAAAGAAATTTAAACTGAAATGACCAACTGACATATACTCGGGATGAATTAAACCTGTAGACCATCCAACCCAAACCTGCCCAATTTCCACCTCTAGCGGTCATAAAGTGTCCCTTTTTTTCCTATCAGTCATCCATCAGTGGAAGTAAAATCTTCATAATCCTATCACCTTCAGAGACATAATAGGCTTTAAACTTCTATTTCCAAAGGATCTACCAAAAAATGAGATTCACAGACCATAAATTTTCCTTTCTAAAGTATGGTTTATAAGTACCTATTTCTAAATCATAGACAACACTTTCCACGATACAATCAGAACTTTAGTTTTGTGCATATTTGACTCCTATAATTCCTGGACATCCCAACTTATCATTAGTAACTTTTCTGCTTAGACCAAAAGCCCATAAATGTGAATTTTAGTGTTCCCTCATTCTGCTTCTATGTCAGTGGTAATTGGTGGCTTTGATCTTCGAAAGATTATTGATAAAAATTACGAGTTCAGTTGGACAGATCATTGCCGTGATTCATTTTCGCTAATCTTATTTTCGTTTAATTTGCTACAAAGTGAGAGGTGAAAAAAATCTATCGTGAGAGGTTTTGATACCAATTTTCATTTATTTAATTTCTTTACAATGCAGATTTGGTGCTTTCAAATAAGTTGGTTGTATATGATATAGAAAATCAGACCATTGGATGGAAAGAATACAATTGTGAGTACCCTCTTGAAGAACTTTACCTTTTTTTTAGGTTGAAGCCTTTGATTATTTTTTTTTTTCCTTATTATTGCTGCAGTTTCTATTTTCACACATTACTTCCTAAATGTGCTAGTTTAGGGAGTGCTGTGTAGGATCTTGGGATCTCCTCTGGGGTCTTCTGGATTTTATGCTCTGCTTTTGATTTTTTATAATTTAATAATTGTTTTTGTTGAAAATTTAATGTCCGCTTTTGAGTTTTGAGAATTTTTAAAACATAATCCTCTCTCCTTAAATATCGAAAGTTCTTTTGCATATGACATTTTATGCGATTTTTTTATAACTTTGCAGTAAAAAAAATTACGGAACTTCAATATTATACAAAATTAAAGTTGTGTTTTGTAACTTGAATTTTATAAGAAATGATCTGGATCTTACATTTTTATAAATTGTCATAAAGCACTTGCAAATATAACTTATATGATTGTACTCAAATTTATAGATCTGTTGGATCACTATTTAGTGTTGAATTGGAACTACTTATAGCTTTTTGTGAATTTGAAATGCATTTTCTTATACTCCTTCACATTTATATGTATATTGAAACTTGATTTGTATATAATGTGTGTATTTCATGCTCATAATTTATATAGTAAACCTAATCCATCCACTCTAATTTTTCTTCCCAAAAGTTTCACAGAATTTAGTGGACAAAATCCTGAAGTTAGCTTTCCTCCGTTAAACTATGTAGCGAGTCAAAAATGGACATTCGGTTGGTAATAGAGGGACTATTCATTGCTTAGTGACAATCTCCGTTTTTTCTCTTAGTCCTCATAAGCATATATCGGTTTCGTTACGATTTTCTTTCAGGAATTAATGTGAGCATGCAAGTTAATCTCGTGTGTGTTCATCAGTTTTTCATTGGAAAAAGAAATAAAACAGAAAAATCTGTACCCGGTTTTCACAATTAATTAGGATTGCTCAGCATTATCTGCAAGTCAAAGTCAGTATTATTGCCGCCCACCCACCCTGAAAAACCCCTGAAAAACCCGTTAAAAAAAAAAAGTTGTCGATGAGGAAATTAGCTTATCTGATATGTTATTGTGGTTACTTGTAGGCTCTTCGAGCATCAAAGTAATGGATGAAAAGTCAGGGACGGTGTATTCTGTTGGTGCCCATGATATTGGTTCATCTTCCAGTTCGAGAATTGGAGGGATTCTTACATTCTTGTGTATACTAATTGCTTTACTGCACAGTTCTATAGCTTAAATTGTTGGAACCATCAGCACAACATTCTTTGATTCTGTTGTACTATAATTATTATTTTTTTTGGTGAAAATGTGTGTTTATTTTTATTCATTTAAAATTTTATGCAGCTCATATCCACCGGTTTCATTAATTTATATGTACATACTGCAAAATGAAGTCGTTATCTTGATTTTCTTTTTCTGGTTGGATTGATGTTGCTGCAGTGCAATCTGCAAATTCTGGAATATAAATTGCAAAAGGTATAATTAGTAGTTGGGTAGAAGATAAAAGGCTTCGAGGCATGCAAATCTAATATAGATTTTGAGTTTACTGAGTTTGTTTCAGGTCATTGGCGTCTGATAAAATGCATTATCATTTACTTCAAAAAAGGATGCAATCAGAAAACTTTCTGATGAAATTATATTTATTTAGAAATAGGAATAAGAATTAGAATTAAAAGTAAATAAGTCAACGTTTATGAGGTAACTATTACTTCTATGATATAGAGTTATTGATTCCCACCTTTCACCGACTGGATTATTATTATTATTATTATTTTTACATATTTTGACAAACGCCACCGCTTTGCCTCTTCCGCGGAGCACCATATGACAACAAACGCAGGGACAGAAAAAAGGAAACCCAAGTTCGAGTTATTCCTTAAAATTTGAATTAAATAAAATATTTTTATTAATAATATATATTATTAAATGAATTTAATTTTAAAAATTTTTATTTAAAATTTAATTTGGATGTTGATGTATGAATAGAATACAATTGCGGATCTTTGTCCGTTGACGTACGATCGCTGTATAGCATTTAATGACATTTAATAAATAAGATTTCTTTTTGTTTTTGTTTTCCTTTTTTTATTAATGTCTAAAATAAAAATCCATTTCCTGCGATGTGAAATGTTATTTCATGTCAGCTACTGTGTCACATCACATGACATTTGATCTAAAATAGAA
>JAQSVH010000009.1:2503654-2514324 GCA_029448705.1 Adansonia digitata
CAAACTAAATTTAAAGGAATTGATTTTAGGGGATGGCTTTTGAAATTAGAACAATATTTTAAAGCTGAGAGGATTTCCCACTACTATAAGATAAGAGTTACTATGCTCAGTTTGGAAGGACAAGCCTTCCAATGGCATCAATACTATAGTAGAATTTAAGAGGGTTTAGATAAATTGACCTGGGATACATAAATTTCTGCAATGAAAGAAAGGTTTCTACCTGAGGAGTATGAGAATTCAATGTCTGAACTGGTCGAGTTCAAACAAGAGGATACGATGAAGCGGTACCACGAAAACTTTGTGGGCATCTTTAACCTGTTACAACTCTCAGAAGAATATGCACTTGGCATCCTCATCAGTAACTTGAAACCAGAACTATCACAATCACTTAAATTATTTAAACAAAAAACCCTTAACTAGGCCTTTCACCTAAGCAACTTGAGGCTATTATCAACCCTGCACCTAGAAAGCCTACAGTTACCTTTAAATCAACCCCAACTGTACCCATTAACTCTCCTGTAATACCTTTTATCAAAACTAATCCTTCACCACCCTTATTACCTACCCCAAAATTACCTCCAAAACCATTTCTACTTCATAACCCCACCCAAAGACCTAGTCCTTCAAACTATAAGAAAACCAATCCTAAACGTTTAACCCAAGCTAAAATAGAGGAAGGTGAACAAGAAGAATTTGCTAATTGTTCTGATAACCTTAAGGTTCTGTCAATAAACAAAGATGACACCAATTTACCTGTTATTACCCTTCATGCTATGATGGGTACCACCAGATATCAGACTATGAGGGTGTAGGGGAACATTAAGAAACAACCAGTGCTAGTATTAGTAGATTATGGAGCCACACATAACTTCGTGGATACTAATATTGCTAAACATTTGGGGTTGAGTGTACATCCAACTACCAGTTGTAGTGTTACAGTAGCAAATGGCAAAAAGGTGCTTAGTAAGGGAATATGTCGAGGATTGCAATAGTCTATTGAAGGTGTTGCTGTGGCTACAGACTTGCAGGTGTTACCATTTAAAGGCTATGATGTAGTGTTGGGAGTGGAATGGCTAGTATCATTGGGGCCAATTTTATGAGACTTTCAGGCCATGACAATGCAATTTCAGCAAGACGGAGTGTGGCAAACATTACAAGGAATTCATCCTGGAAAAATTCAGATCGCAACTAAACAACAGGCCATGAAGGATTTTGAACGTGCCTGGGCTAGTGGTTGTCATAAACCATGCAGTTTTTTGTGGATGGTGGATGCACCGATACAGCTAGGGAATGTTGTGCAGGATAGGCAAAATTTTGTTACAGAACAAGGTGAATTAGAGCAATTATTAGAAGAGTATCAAGAACTCTTTGAACCTCCAAAGGGCTTACCACCTTTAAGACCTCAAGACCACAAAATACCCTTGCTAGATGAAAGACAAACAGTTTGAATTTAGACCATATAGACACCCTGCAATGCAAAAAACTGAAATAGAAAGGATTGTTCAAGAGATGCCAGATGCAGGCCTGATCAGAGATAGTAACAGTGCTTTTGCTTCTCCTATAGTTATGGTTAAAAAGAATGATGGGTCATGGCGTCTATGTGTAGATTATAGGCTGCTGAACCAATTAACAGTGAAGGATACGTTTCCAATTCCTTTGGTTGAGGAGCTACTAGATGAGCTTGCTGGGGCCACTGTATTTTCTAAGTTGGATCTACGATCTGGATATCATCAGATTATAATGCAAGAGGCTGATATTCATAAATAGCACAGCTTTTAAACCTTCGACATAATCCATATATTTAGACCAAAATTGAATAAATGTGTCCGGAGAGAATTCACTTTAACTTTGAAGTGTGTACTTTCTAAATACGCATATCATGATATTTTATTTTTAAATTGATTTAATCAAAAAAAATCTAAAGTTAGATATTTATCAATTGGTAATGTTGCTCCAATACCGGCCAAAAGGCCATTGCGGTATCAATCAGAAAAATGGTTGTCTCTGCTAGACAATGAATGGATTTTGGAATTTTTTTAACAATTTTCAAAAAACAAAAAAAACAGTATATATCATCCGGACATCTGAGACCTGCCAGGCTTTTACTCTTTTTGATATTGAGTTATGGACGCTTTCTTTTAAACCGTGGTTTTCTGCTGTATCTGCTTTCCTTATAGACAGTTTGAAATTTAAAATGAGCAAGCGAATGAGTGATTCAGATTATTGCGTTTCTGCTGCTATAAACGTCGATGCCTTTGTTTCATCTTGTCCTGGTTGCTTGATTCACCTTGCTGAAATTCTTTATTAAAAGAAAAAAGCACCAAAATTTGTTTATAGATCAATATCCTTCCTCATCAACAAAAGTAACCTTACTAATTTATTTCCTTAATGTTACATCTTTGTTTTTTCTTTTATTTTCTGTTTTTGGTGGCAGACAATAATATCGATGGCGATTCCATTTCCACGAATTGTGCCTCAGTAATCCCAAATAACAAAAAAAACGGATGAACAAAGACTTGATTAATTCATGCTATAACATCATGAAATTTACTATCCTTTCCTTCGATTCAAGCTATAACCTCCTATCACATATGAATCTTCCCATTCATAGAAATCACAACGAATCATCGAAGTACGAAATTAGCAATCATTTGTTAATTAAGAAATTCAACAACCAAAATCAGAAATAATACAAAATATTGAAACCATGGGCAGAAAGTAGCACAATCACATGCCAAAGCAATCTCAAACGCACGCTCCTAAATCAATGAGAGAAAAAACTGAACTAAACCACAAGCACATGCACATGCACGAGAGGCATCATTATCTAGCACATACATCGTACAAAGCAACAGTTTGTTTATTTGACATCCATATTATTAATACATAAATTTTAGCATCACAGAGTTTAACAGGCACACCAATTGTCTAAAGATAGGATAGAATCTGGCAATTTAGGAGTTGTTGAACGTCTCAGCAACAGATAGCTAATAAAAACAAGTACCAACAAGTGAAATACAAGGTTGATCGAAATTTCTTATTGATTATTTGATCAAACTAATATTGCTGGGCCGCTTTATTCCTCTTCTTCTGCTTCTTCCAGCCAATTCACAAATGGTTCCAGGGCCTTCACGAAGGTTTGCCTGCGATAATTTCCAGTACATTTTAAAAGGTCATAGAAACAAAAGGAATGTAATGTGAACACGGAAAAGAAAACTCGTTAGGAAAAAAACAAGTACAGTTAGCTAGGGTTCGAGAATGAGAAAAAGGCCTTAATTAAAGTAGGTGTTGCCATTTATGAACTTAACAAATGGAGTTGGATGATATGGAAACTGGCCCAGCTTTCATTTGGACAAAAAGGATAATAAAATAAAAAAAAAAACAAAAAATCACTGAACCTTCACTTTTGACTCACTGAAAATTCAGTACTCACAAAAAGATAAGTAAAAAAAAAAAAAAGGAATGTATACCTGCCCCTCGGATTTGTTCCTTTACGGAACCAGTGAAGAATGGTGTCTTCCGCAAGGACATCCTGGTCATAGAGAGACCTCACAATCTCAGGAAATAGCTTCATCAATTTTGCATCCTCGTAGCATTGCATCTGAACTTTATATATAAGTTCCAACTCAAGTTTTCCACTGGTGCAGAAGGAATTCAACAGCTTAGCCCATGTTTTGACCTTGAGAAAAAAAAAAGTCCCACGTTTATTCTCAAAATGACAACTAATTTAGAATATATTTATCCAAAAATTCTTAACAAGCTATGACTTCTTGGAAGCTACTCCATCAACTTTAATTATGCTCCTGCTACAGGAGCAAGTATTAGAATGAATGAGGACAGGGCAGACAGTTGACACATTTGGGAATGAACAACTGCTGAACCTATGCTCAGGTCAGATAGAAATGCATTCATGTTGAATGTAATTAAAATCTGGGCACGCATCCATAAGAAAATAAATAAAAAATAGGGCAAGCGGGAGAATTTAACGAGGGCAGGGTACGACACATACATGGAAATTTGACATTTGTGGGAAATGATATCAATTAAACTTATCATCCTGTCAGGTAATTATGCATTCAGGTAGAATATTATCAAACTAGGCATGCGTCTATAAAAACTAATCAATTTGAGCCAACATTTTAATTTAGAATGTCTTTCAAAAAGAAAAAAGTTACTTTAGAAGCTTTACACAGCTGCAAACATACGCATAAAATTCAGCAAAATGGTTACTCAACATTCATCAATTCAAACCAGGAATCCATCCAACTTCCAGAACAAATCAAATAAATTTCCAAGAAAACACTAAGAAAGGAACTAAACCCTGCACTGACCACTAATTAACCATCAATTACTGTCCCTAATTAACCAAAGGACTGTTGCGGAAGTAAGATAACCAAGTAAAGCAGAACTCAAAAAGCAAGAACCACAAAAGTAGTTGACACAAGAGAGGTCACTAACAGATATCGAAACAATAGTATAAGACTGTAGAATTAGATGATGTGAAATAAAGCTAAAGATGTTATCATTCAAGTAACAACGAACCAAGCAAGTACTACTATTCAATTAAAGTACCAACCAACCTAGCATGTAGTATTATTCATACCCAACAACCTAAAACACAAGAAATTTATTATTAATTGGTCAAAAGATGTATATAAGCATCAATTCTTCCCAAGCCTTGTACTTAGACTGCAGTGTCAGGAAATCATCATCCTATTTCCGTACCGATGCCAACTAGAGGAATTTACTGACATCCAAAAGCCTGTTTTTGTCATAAACAGGTTATTTTTCTTTCCCCACCCCTTTGCAATGCCCACCACTATTACCCATTCCAAACCCAAATAAATGAAATCTAGGGAAAAGAGAAAATGAAAATATGATTGTCACCAAATCCACATCTTAGCACATGCACACGTTATGTTTAAACAGAAAAAGATCAAAAGATGAGCACTCCATAGTCATGAACCATATACAGAATCTTTATTATTTGCAAGATATTCAGGCCATTTTACTGTCCATTTGCACCTAGGTTGCAGTTAGCACCCTCCTTCATGGCGCTTACACACACACACTTCTTCTTTCATGTTTGCAACAAATATGGAATAAAGTTTACTTAATGCAAAACGATTATGAACCTGTTTTCAATAATGCTTGATACTGGTAGATTCATTTTATTTAGCTCTAGACAAAGAACAGACAATGCATCTACTTATTGGGTTTGCGCCATTATGATGCTAAATGCGTGCATCTCCTATGATACATTGAGTTTCCATCAAACAAGGCTAAAATAAAAAAAAAAATGCCAACAGACAAAATGCACCTGTCGCAAAGCTGAATTGGCATTCTGTTGCTGGTTCTTTCCAGACCACTGAACAGCATCCATTATGACATCCCACAGGATTCGTACAACCTCAATATCAGGTAATTCAGCATCTTTAACACGCTGTTTGACAGTTTCAATGACTTCAGATATATCAGATTCCTCTGCTATCTGGGTTGTCAAAGCAGATTTCAATTCCTTCAGTCTTATCTCAAATATTTTTTTCTCATTATATTCCACCAAGGGCACCAACCCTGCCTTGCTGAAAATCAACACAATTAAGCAAGTATAAATTTCAAAAAATCAAGAAACAATATATATATATATAGAAAGACACAGCACGAATTCACTTGCAAATCCACAGATATAATACAATCACAAATTATAACATTGTCAGTCATATTTAATAAAGTGTACATTGAGTGTGTGGGATGATAAACAGATATGAAGAAAGGAAAGGGGGGAAAAAAAAAAACCTATGCCTGGTTTTGTGTTCAATTAAAAGGATGGGATTGCAAATAAAATGGGTCATACTTTTAGCACAGGATAACTCAATCATTTGTCAATGAATAAGATAGGATGAACAATATTTGCAAATAAAACTAACTCTCTCTCTTTTTTTCCCCCCCCTCCAACAACTCAATCCACATCTTAACAGTGAGAATTATAAGTTCAAATTAAATTTAAAAGGATGAAATTATAAATTAAATTATTTCATAACCATAAATTAGAAGTTTAATTATATTTAAATTAAGGGTAATTTTGACCAACGACAAAAAAAATCCAACCCTAACCTTCATCTTGTATAGATAAAACATGGCATAGGATAAAAATTATTGTTTTCTACTCTTAATCTTGCACACACAAAACACTGGATAAGATAATATCATTTAATCCTATCCAATGACCTATCTTATATTATGATTCCCGTTCCATTCTGTCAATTGTTCTGCATAGCGACACACTCTAGTTCAATATTCTTGAACAGGCAACTCACAATGGTATTAGACATCAACATATGTACTTAATTACATGAAACCAATAGCATTAAAGGTTCAATTATATAAGACAATTATGTATAACACTCGAGTTATTAACACATTTAACAGTTCTACAGCCCACCAATGACACTGTCAAAAGCATGCAAATACTTGGTTTAACCAATAAAAACGTGTCACAAGTTAAATTATAAATTGGCAATCATACTCTTTACTTTTCTAGTTTGTTACTCTAATTCCACTAGTAATGCCAAAATCAACCGTACAATTTAACAAATGTCAAACCCAACAAAGGAATAATCCTTTTTCAACAAAAACAAAATTTTTGATCTCCAACTCCAGTATGATTTAGGAAACCAAGTGCAGATCAATTGTCAATGATATTAAGATATCTACAATATAAAATCTCAGAAAATAGGATAAGCAAGGAAATTATAAATGACAAAAATCCGTTCTCTAACCAGAAAACTTACGAGAAATGCTCAGAGAAACCTTCAGCAGATCGCTTTGTGGAGGGGAAAAAGTCCAGGAGATTGTCCTCCATTTTCCCTCGCTTCAGAATAGAAATTAAATCCTCAAGGCTATTATCCACCAGATACTCCTTGAAGAAGTCTGTTATGAAAGAAAGAACTAACCCTTTTGCCACAAGATTATCCTTAAGCAGTGGCTGGAACACAGTCTCAGGTGGCAGGCCTGATAATTTCTGGGAGAAAGCAAGTGCAGTGAAAATTGCAAGCTTCTTCCTTTCATTTTCCTCGAAAAGCTCCAAGGATTGCAAGAGTCTTCGCATAACATTTTCAAGATTCTTTATCAGAAAAGGCCTTCTACGCAATATTTTCTGAATGTAGATCACCGATGGCAAAATAGCTTCACGTTTAGCCTCACACTCTATGATAGAGTACAGGTGACGCTCCCCCTCATCAGGTTTAATTGTGCCTGGTTGTGTACGGCCTCCAGCAAAAACAACCTGCAAATGCCTTTAGATCACTCCAAAGCAATATAACTAAGATTCATCAAGGAAAAAGGAAGCAATTAGAACCACACAGATTTGAAGAACTTCAGATTTTGATCAAACATCAGGAATATCTAGATTTAATTTAATTTAATTTTTTTTTATTGAAAGATTTTGAGCATTATGCAAAATCAGTTAATTCCAAGTGTGGAAGAAAGTGAGAAGGTAAATGTAGAAAGGCCAACTAATCCTGTAGGACAACTAACTGTCACCCTAACTAAGAAAAACCATAAAAAGGACACTCTAACATTCTGGTAGATATAAGCCAAAATTTAGGAGGAACACCATAACGTTGGCAAGTATTCTTAGTATGGTCTTTAACAGTACCAAGTTTTACTTAGAAACCTGATGCTGCTGTCAAACCTCTTGGCATGCATAGTAGGTAGATCAAGTGTTAGCCTCAAAATATCTACCCAGTAACCACCAAACATTCATAAGCCAGAATGATAAAAGGAATCCCATATCGATTTTTCCTGTAGATCATCTTTCTTAATGCATGATCTAAAGATCCAATGAAATAGCAGAAGACAATCAAATGTAGTCCTTCAAAATGAAAATGCCAAAACGTTAAATCTCCATATAAAAGCAAGAGGTTTACCTCAAAGAAGGTGTCACCGTATCTTGAGAAGTTAAGATCTGATGATTCAATGTTCTTGGCAACAAGTTCCTGAATGACAAAAGTGTTTGATCAGGGAGCACAAGAGAACCAACAAGAAGTCTAGAATCATTCTTACGCTTAAAAACCGAGGTAAAAAAATATGTAGTGCATTATGATGTTTACCAGATCACCACCATTATCCAAATAGATCTGGACTACTGCATCAGCAAAAGCTGCAGGGTCCAGAGGCGCAGCTATATTCCGTTTGCGGGTCTTAATCCGCGTACCGCTGCACAACAGATAAAGGAAACTTAAGCACAAATTAGAAATAACATAAAAAACATCATATGGGGACGTCATTAAGGTTCTTCCACATACTGTTAGAACATTAGTTTTTAATAGACAATCCAGTACATGGATTACTTTTGAGAAGTCAATTGGAAAAAATTTTCAGCATCAGCCCCAATCTAATCCATAAATGACAAAACAAGTTCATACGTCATACGTACTATAAGCACCCTACAGTTATCAAAACAAATAAAAACAACCCTGAGTTATAGAATAATGAAATCAAGCTTTCCTAAGAGAAGGAAGAAAAGGTGCAGTTTTCTTTCCTTTTTTTAATCAAACATAGATGAGGATGTCTAGCAGAAAGCCCAAACTTTCCCCACTTATAAATCAAGTGACAAGCTATAAGAAATATGACAAACTGTAAGAAGATCATACCATAATTAATTTCGAGTCAAACTCAATGAATATTCCATTTCTTGGCAACTAAGGCAGAAAAGGGTTCATAGACAAGGAGATAAAAAAAATTGCAGCCAAAAGAAAGAACTTTCGCCTATTACTTCAAAAGTTCATTGCAAATCTCATGTAACTGGCATCGAAGACTCATAATACTAAGAATTACAGATATTAGGATAAAAAAATTACTTACCCAAGAGTGGGTCTCTCCCTCGAGCTGCAGATATGCAAAGCCAAGATCAAAGGCGCAAACATTAAAATCAATTAATCAGTAATAAAAAAATATTTGAATATTTCTTAGACAAAAATCGCACAAAAGGTATATGCATTTATAAGCCCCCAAAAAAAATTATTTTTTGGTTATATTAGTTTAATAAACAAAAGATCAAATCTCAAAGGGAAAAAAAGCATTTAAAAAAAAAAGATAAACACCCAATTCAATGAAATCAAGATAAAATTAAAAGAAAAAAAAACAAAATTCAAAGAAAAAGCTTTATGAACAATCCCTCAAAAGCTTGCTAAAAAAAGCTTCCCGAAAAGCCCAAAATATTACGAAGTACGGATCAAAGCAAGAGAATTCTTACAAAACAACCTCTTTTGGTCTTCACAATAAGAAAAGCGTAAAAAGGGGGAAAAATCTCAAAGAATTTTATTATTTTTTTGCTATTTAATTAATCCATTCAGAAACGATCTGAAATCAAATCAAGAACTTTGCCAACCAAACTCAAAGAAGGGAAAAATACGAATTTTTTTTTTTAAGAAATCCCAAATTTATGAAACAGAGATCAATAAAAAGCGAATCGATTTGGTTTTCGGCCAAAAAACCTAGAGATCTCTGATTGAGAAAAGAAAATTTTTTTTAAAAAAAACCCAGAAAAAAAGAGAGAGAATACCTCATAAACCAAGTCGAAGAAAGAATCGAAGGCAAGGAAAGTCACTCTAGGATTTGGGAGATTTTTGAGAGAAAAGAAAAAGATAGAGAAAAGAGAGAGAGAGGAACGGGTTAATAGCATTTTGGGACCAAGATTTTATACCTGTAAAAAATAAATAAATAAATCATAACATTTACCATATTACGTAAGCATGGCTGACATAAAAGGTCATTAACTTGCTTCTTTTAATTATATTATCATATATCATTCATATTTTGAAACTAATTTTTTTGAATTTAAGCAACAAATGTTACTTGTTATTTTTTTAATTTAAAAAATATTTATTAAAAAAATAAATTAATATTAGAACCGATAATTTGCTAAATCTTTTTTATTATCAAAGATTAAATTCAAAAAATATCAATACTGCATTAAATTTATCCTTACTTGAATCCAAAATCCTTCAATTAACTAAAGGCTCCAATGATTAGTAAATATCACATTTAATATAATTTGGATTTTTTTATATATATTTTGGTTGCTTCCTCAAACGGTCAAACCGACAAAATTTGGAAGAAAATGAGCTGGATTCAAATTCCTCTATTTAAAGGAAAAATTGCTCACTTGGATGTTCTATTTTTTCATTAGTGTTGAAAGCAATATTAAACGTTACAAAATTTTAAAAAAAATTAAGTAAAAGTGAAAAAATGAATTAGAAAATTTATTAGAATTTAATTAGCTTAATTTAATAAAAAAATTCAAAAATCAAATTTAAAATAATCCAAACATAAAATCATTTAAATAAAAAATCATTCAAACTCAAAATAACTTAAATTTGAAACAATTCAAATAATAATTATCTAAATTTAAAATAATCTAAAAGATGGATCTAAGAATAAACTCGTAATAACTTGAATTTAAAACTAAAAATAGATGATTGAAGTGTAAATAAATAATTATAAAATAAAATACATTTCTAGCCTATTCATCTTTTCGATAGTCAAAAGTAAAAAATTTAACTACGATGTCTATGCAATATATGGCATGATTTACCAAGATGTAAATAAGCCTGTGAAAAAAATTACCCAAAAATTAAAAATAAATTAAATTATATTTTTAAAATATT
>JAQSVH010000009.1:2521500-2536081 GCA_029448705.1 Adansonia digitata
ATAACTATATTAGACTAATTAAAATTGTGTACCATCAATAAGTCTAGATTCTAATTATAGGATGAAGATAAGATTATTTATTTTAACTCTTATTACCAAATTAGCTCATTTTGTTCGAGATTCACTTGATAATTATCACCTCAATAATAATTAGTTAATTATCTTGATCCACTTAATTATATCCGAGCCACATAAAGTCTAATAATTTTATCATTGTTAAAATAGAAAGAGAATGTCTTGTTAAAAGATATCAATTATTTCACTTCTTTTGTTTGCAAAAAAAAAATATTGCAAATATTATTTTCAAAGCCTAAGTAGACTCATTTTAATAATTAAATAAAATATATAATCTAAAATTTTCCATAAAAATGCCAACAAGGCCACTAAGTCATTTTTTATAATTCCATTTATTAAATTAATGGGATAGCTTGGCCAAAAAAATGGAATAGATACTATAATAAAGAATGAAACGAAATTCCATTAAAATTTTGCAAACATTTTAAAACCAATTTTTCATATTTAAAAAGATATAATCTTTTTTATTTTTAAACATTAAATTTTAAATTTGTAAAAATCTATCTTATTAGGAAAAATATCAAAACTTCACCCTCATTTTGACTAGTCACTTTTTTTTGGTTTAATTTTATACAACAAATCAATTTTTTTAAGTTTATTTTAAAGAAATATCATGCCACCATCTCAACTATCAACATTTGCTTTCTTTTTTTTATAGTAAAAATTCACCAACAACGTGATAAAATATTGTTGAAGTGAACTTTTAAGGAAACTTTTGATGGCAGATCCTCTGAATTAGATATCTCATGAAATGATGAGCTTGGCAATTTTATTCCACAATTAAACATGATATAGATGATATTTAGGCAATGTAGCATGGCAATCACTTAATTTGTTGCATTATTCCTATGAATCATGACATTAATAACGTGAATTGCATTTAAGCGTTGGCTTTGCATTCATGGCATATACTAGATTCATAACATGCATGCATTTATAGCATATATGCATTCATGACATTCATGACATTTAATGATTTCGAGTATAAGTTGACAAAAATTTGAAAAACTTGTTTAAGGGAGACTTTCTGGTATAAATTTTGAATCCCTTATGGGGAAATTCTTTTAAGAACAGCTGAAAAAACCTATTTTTCATTAACCTTGTTTGAGGAATTTCTTTAAGATAAATCTTTAAACCTCAGCTAAGATATTTTTAAGACAAAATTTCGATCCTTGACTAAAGAATGTTTTAAAGTCCTTGATTAAGGAACATTTTCATTTTAAGGTCCTCGGTTAAGGGAAAAAGTTTCTTTTTCAAGTTGAGTGCCTAGTTGCAAGAGCATTTTCTTTTTAAAGTTGATTGCCTTGTTAGAGGAGTATATCTTAAAATCTTCATTGGAAGATAAGTTTCTTTTAAAATCAATTGCCTCGTTAGAGAAGTAGTTTCTTTTTAAAGTTTTATTACAGTAGTTTTGTTTTAGGTTGATTGCCTCGCTGGAAGGGTATTTTATTTTTAAAGTTGATTGCTTCATTGGATGAGTTTTTCTTATTCAAAAGATAATTTCACTTTAAAAGATAATTTCTTTTAAAGTTGATTACTTCGTTGAAATTTGATTGCCTTATTGGAGTATTTCCTTTTAAAGTTGATTGCCTCGTTGGAGGAGTATTTCCATTTAAAAGTTGATTCCCTCATTGGAGGAGTATCTTCTTTTTAAAGTTGATCACCGTGTTGAAAGGATATTCTTTTTGAAAGTTGGGTGCCTCGTTGGAGGAGCATTTATTTCTTAATTTGACAGTATAGTGGGTGCTTACGTCTTTGCATAATCCTTATTTCATTGGAAATGTATAAGGAAGTGTAACCATAGATATATGATTTTATCAGGATTACTAAATCGTTATTTGAATGAGTCTAATTTAATTCTTCGATTAATTGTCTTTGAATTATATCAAATACATGTGGATTCACGTTCCAAAATTAAAAAAGATTTTTGAATTTATAATTTGAAAGCATTTTAGTCTAAGCTTTAGATCATATACATAATCTAAAATTATTAGGTTTGGACCTTGGAAGGTTATTGGGATTTTGAATGTTAAACTAATTTATATTTTTTAAAGTATATCATTTATAATTACTGTAATATAATTAATCAATCATAAATTTAAATTATATAAAAATCATAATAATATTATTTAGTAAATTTTTACATAATTTTGTTTCACGATTGAATAATTGGAGAATTGTGAGAAAAAGAATAGTAGACGAAATGCTCCCTATGCTTTTGAGCATTTCTAAATTCACCTTTTTTTTTTTTTTTGGTTATTCTATGAAGTTCTAAAAATTAAAAATTGTAAAAAAAAAAGAAAAAAAAATGCGGATCAGAAGCAGATCTTGATAATCAAGAATCGAACTAGAAAAATGGAAATTTTAGAAAATTACCATTGAAGTGTATGTCACTATCGTGTCAGAGAGGGAAGTGCAATTATGGAAAAACGCATTAAATTTTCTCACATGCTACGTTTTTCGTGCATTGTTACTCATTGCTATTCATTGAAAAGAATAAAATTTTAACTTAGATATTGAAAAATTTTATGCTTTCATTTAATAATATATTATTTGACTTAAGCTTAAGTTTGAAATTCTCTATTCAAGACTTAATCTGTTTTGAAAAGTAAATTTTAAATTTTTTTTTGGCATATTTTTTGAATTTTATATTTTTGTTCAAATTTTTTTAAATATATATTTTTATTCAAATCCTCTCAAATACCAGCTAACCTTTAAGCTTAGACAGACAGCCTAATCTTTGATCAGGTCTACATTAGAGGGTGGGAGTCTAGTGGCTACCTATTCCATATTTTTCAATTTTAATTTTTTAAGTTTTTGAATTATTTCTTTTTAAAATTCTTTTATATTTATTTATGAATTTATTTTTAAATATAAATATACCAAGTTTTAATTATTATTAACATAAATATAATCTTAGTTTATATTTTATTATTTAATTATATTTTATTATTTTAATTAAATTTTTAACTATTTTTTATATGTACATATTTTAATATAATGTTGTAAATGATAATCTTCTTTTCTAACTATGATTCACATCATTGCTATTATTGCATTTGCATTTGCATTTGCATTAAAATACATATTCCACTATAGATTTTAATTTAACTTTAATAGTAATTAATTTCTTCGCCCATCTAAATATGCCCGAAGTGCCTACCAAAATTAAAATCCCCTCTCACGGGAAAAAAATATTTTTTTATTTTTTTATATAAATGGATTGAATATATTTATTGAAGTGGGACAAAAAATTGGTGCTGAAAATTTAGTTTCAATATAATAATAATAATAATAATAATAATAATAAACTAGGCTTATGGTAATTGCAAACGATACCTATAAGAAGTAGAGCATGTAGGGTTTGGACACGTGGGGTGAAAAACGATTTATTTATATTGACAAACTCTTTGAAGCAGAAATCATAGGAAAATATGGGTTTGAAATATTCATGGAGGTTTCTTGCACTTGTTTTTGTAGCTGAAGTTGCTTTACATGGACTCAGTTATGTTGAAGCAGGTATTTATTTTGAAGGAAATCATATAATTTCTTTCTCACAAATGCCTAATAAAAGTTTCAATACTTAGTTAAATTAGCGATGAAAATTAAAGTGATTGTATGCGACCTAAATTGCCTAAGACGCTATAAAAGAATTTTTTTTTTGTTCAATGGAATCTCTTTTTTGAAGAAAATTTTTCATTGAAAATACTAAGCTATTTTTTTATGAAAATTTCTGATAAATATGGAAGAAAATGAAAAAAAAAACAATTATTATAGACAAAATTTTTACAATACTAGCAACAAAATTATGCCACTAGCAGCTAGAGTTCTTGCGTCGAAAATGTTTCATTGTTGAATTCTGTTGTTAAAAGACCTTCTTTCCAAACTTTTTTGCGACAAAATAACTGAGCTATTGGACCTCCCCCTTGTAGTGAGAGTTGCTGCCAAGCAAAATTTTGTTAACTACATGTAAATTGACATCAATTTAGGTTTGTGAGTGTTACTTTTTTTTTTTTTTTTTTTACATATCGATTTAGAATTACAGAATATAAGATAATCACTTTCATTTAGATTTATCCATATCATATATTTAAATTCAATTTTGAGATTTGAAGTTGAATTTTGAATGGTACATCTATGAAGTATTTACATTTAAAAAAGAAAATTATTATTTTTACTTTGTATTTTTGGGAAATATTTTTAAACGGTATATAAATGAATTTTAACAAGCTTGTGTAAGCGTTTTCTTTTTTTTTTTTTCCCCCCTCCATCTCTTTCCTTTTGGAGAAGAGAAATAATAAAAAAAATATTGCATTTGCCACTCCTAATTACCGCTTTATCGAAGAAGCAACCTCTTCACCAGCAGTCTCGTTCTACGACTACGTAATCATGGGGATCCACTAGCAGCAACCCTGTCAACACTTGCAAACGTTCTAGTGTTAGAAAGAGATGGATCCCCATATGTCAACACCACCAAAATAAGGAGAGAAAACTTTCTCTCTACTCTTTTAGACAACTCTTCGGATTCATTCTCTCAACCATTCATCTCCGAGGATGGGGTTCCTAACACTAGAGCACGCGTCCTTGGTGGCGGAACAGTCGTTAATGTAGGGTTTTACTCGCGTGCCGAAACGTTATTCCTAAAACAAATTGGTTTGGATGAAGAATTAGCGAATGATTCGTACAACTGGGTCGAAAAAAAGTTGGTGCACAAGCCATTTGTGTTGCAATGGCAATCTGCAGTGAGAAATGGGTTGCTTGAAGCTGGGGTTTTGCCTGATAATGGATTCACATATGATCATATTATTGGGACTAAAGCTGGTGGAACTATTTTGGATAGAAATAGAAGCAGACATGCTGCTGTTGATTTGCTTGAGTATGCTAATCTAAGAGGGATTAAAGTTTACTTGCATGCTGCTGTGCACATGATCACATTTATGACCAAATGTATTGAAATTCTAATAATTTTGTTGAATCCAATGTTATCCTAACTTTTTTTTTTAAATATTTATATCTCTGTCTACACATAATAAAACATGATTACGAGATAAGATCTTTTATATTGAACCTGCTCATATGGTGAGTAGCCTACTTAATCCAACAGGCTTGACCTGCATTAGGTCGGGCATAGGCAAGAGCTTTCGCAATTTGGATCAATTAGACTCAAATTATTAAATAATAAAAAATTATTAAAATTTAATTATAAATATTAATATAATTTTTTTAAACGATGAAAAAGTTTTCAAGTCGGACTTGAATAAAAAAAATTTTCCTGATCACAGTCTAGTCAACGAATACCCTTATCCTACATCTACGAAAATTTAAAATAAAAAAGAGTGCGTCAAGTTGAAATGACATAAATTGAACCAATAATTAATTATTGAATAATTTTTGCATATAATTAACTTAATGACCTTTTTACTCGGACAGCCATATTTAAAAATCAATTTTATAGGAATAAATTATTCGTTTGGACTACTAAAAGTTTTTCTGCTTTCTTACGCGGAATCAGCTAATATTAAAAAGTAAGTCTGTATTACTAAAGTAAATAAATGTGCACAACTGGAAATTACCAGTTGTTAAGAGGTATGCTAATAGTACACTTCCTTTTACATCACGCTTTTATCTTAAGGTGCTTGACGGCGAGTCAAGGATTTTTATACAGGGACCCGATTTTTTCACCGTTTTAATTTTGTGTATTTAAGTTTGTATTATATTATTTTTTTATGTCATAATTATATCTAATATATTAAATATTTATATCAAGTTTAATAAATTACTAATTCATTTTATGTAAATTTTAAAATATTTATATATTCATGTTGTATTTATTTTTTTATGTTATATCATGTTTTAATTATTTTTTTTATGTATCTATGCTATATAATCATATTGTTTTCGAAATTGTCCAATCTAATTGACATTAATTAACTCCTAATTTTATGTCAAATGTTGTTATATTCGTGTTACTTTTTTATATCATATTTATATTCAAGATATTATATAATTTATATGAATTTAGACAAGTCAACAATTTATTTTATCTAAAATTTGACACATTCGTCTATTTATGTAATTTTCAATTCTATTTTGTGTCATGTCATCTGTTATTTATTTTTTCATATTATGTTCATGTTATATCTAAACTTGCGAAGTATAAACATATTACAATAACTATCAATTTTATGTTAAATGATTGAGAGTTGTTTTTTTGTCTATCTTAAACTTGATAATTTTAGACATCTATACTTGCTTTAAAGTTTATTCTCAAATGAAGATATCTACATAATTTATTACGATGATTCAACTTAAACTCTAAGTTTACTAACTTAAGAATAGAATTATTTATTCATCTATCATCTCATTAGGCCTTTCATTTTTTTTTCTATTTGCTTGATTTTTTTAAAGAAAAAAGAAAATAAAAATGTACTTATTTTAGTTGTTTATTTACTTTCTATTTATTGTGTATATAATTTTATTTCTATAATGATTGAATCAATTTAGCAAAAAATAATTTAAAATAATGAAAATCAATAATTCTAACATATTTAACTTTTATAATTAACATAAAATTATTATATTAATATTAAGAATATTTAATATTAAATTGTTATATATATTATATTTATATTTTTGAAATTAAGACTTCTAAATGTACTTGTATTCTATAATTCTAACTAATTAATTTTCACACATTTCTTTTTATTATAATTAGATGATTATTATACTAATATTAAGGATACTTATTATATTTTTTTCTTTTTTCTTTCAGAATCCATGTTCTAACTTATCACTATAAATTCATAATGCTCTAACTTCGTTTTCATTAAAATAAAATGGCTGTCAGTCAGATCGAGACCAAAAGCTGAGGGGGTGATCTTTTACAGCGCAGATGGAATAAAACACATGGCATTATAGAAAAATGAGTCAAAGAGTGAGATTTTTTTGACGGCAGGGACGATTAAAAGTCCACAATTACTATTGCTGAGTGGCATTGGTCCGGCCGCTCGGCTCCAGGCACTAGGCATCGAGGTGCTACTGAACCAACACATGGTTGGCCAGGAGATGGCTGATACTCCATTAAACAGTCCTTTGATTCCTTCACCACAGCCACAAGTATGGGCATCACCAAATTAGGTGCCTACATTGAAGCATTCAATGGACTTGATTTTTCTACCGTTTCTGCTCCTGGAGCTCAAAGTATACCCAATGACTTTACCACAATTTTAAACAAGGTGTTTATCCGTTGCTATATTCTCTTTCACACAAGCATTTTGTTTCTTTGTTCATATTTTCTCTTTTCTTTTTTTATGTATATTATTAAGAAATCATTTGATTATTGTTAAAATTATATTTTATTTTTCATATAATTTCATGGAAGAAAAGTTCGAGTTGGACTGTATTTTCAGACAAGAAAAAGCTCTATGGCATTCCAAGAAGTAGTGGCTAATTCAATTGCAAGTCTAGGGTTTATCATAGAGAAGGTTAATGGTCCAATTTCAAGGGGTTATCTTGAGCTTCAAAACACAATTGCCAGTGACAACCCTAAGGTAAGATTTAACTACTTCCAGGCAGCAGAGGAATTAAGGAAGTGTGTCCGAGGCATGCAAACCCTTACCAATGTCATAAATTTAGAATCATTCTCTAGATTTCGTTTCAGAAAACAAGCCAGTGAACCTGAGACCGAAACACCTCAATTCCACAACTTCCTTGGAACAGCATTGCATAGACACTGTGATGACAATTTGGCGTTACCATGGAGGCTGCCAAGTTGGGACGGTTGTTGATCGGGATTTCAAGGTCCATGGTGTGGATAACCTTGGGTTATAGATTCTTCTGCCTTTAATTTCTCCCCTGGGACTAATCCTTAGGCTACAGTTATGATGCTTGGAAGGTAATAAATATTCCCAAGTCTTTTTCGGTAAATATATCTTTTCTTACATTGACAGTTCACAGTGATAAGATTGTTTTTCCATTGATTTCTGGTTCAGATATATGGACGAAGGATTCTACAAAGTAGAAGGGGATGAGCCAATCTTGTTTCATACCAGGTTGCACGAGAATTTGAATGTGTGAAAAAAGAAATGGAAGAAAGGAAAATGTGTCAAGGAAACATATATAAACTTAAGTTTGCTTGCTGGACTTATTTTCTTGTTTGCTGTTTTACTTTGCTTAATAAAGAGGGGATGGACACCCCGACAATAGGTTCAAGTGCCAATTTCTCTTCAAAATAACTGAAATATATCATAACAATAATAAGTGGGATGGATTCTCTAAAGAAATTCTACTTTCTCTCTTTTTTTTTTTTTTTTTGCTTTTTTGAATTTATTTATTTAAACAATATTACATGGTATATGCATACAATTAATTTTCTCTAAGTCTCCATGCAAGCATTCCAAGTTATCAAGCCCATTTGCCCAAGCCCGATTTCAATACCTATCATCTCAAAAGAAGGTGAGGTGATCAGAAGAGCTAAAAATGAAGTAAAACATGCAAAATCAATCAAGTTTATTGATATCATGGCTAGGGTATTGATAAATGGACTCCAACTCCAAATTTTCAAATTTAAGGGTGTGTAGTAATATATTTTGCCTGGTTATCGATACATTCCATCAGTGCATCAATACATCCCATCAATGCATCAATACAAGGCTTTGGCAGCATCTAGAATTGATTGATGGATCAAAATGTATCAATATATAGACAAATTTATTGATACATAGGCCAATGTATTGATTAATTATGGCAATATATTGATACATTACATGAATTTACGGACACCTTTATAGTTATTTTGGATTAATTCATGGTATTTTGCTTTAAATTCACCATTAACATTTTCTACAATTTTTTCATATTTTTAGAACCAAAAACAAATCATTTAATTTAAGGCCAGGCCTCATGAAATCAACTTTAAGTGAAATATAATCCATTTACTAATTTAAATTTGTTTATTTGGGCCATATAACATTTAATTACATTTGGGTCAATTTGCCACTTAATATCCAAGAGACCTATTTAGCAAAAGATGATGAGCTTTGGTGGCAATTGAATGGGATAATTAGGCTTAGGTTAGGGCATTTCTACTCACTAAAAATAGCATATTTGAAATTATATTGAACTTATTAAGAGCTAGCCAATGGGATGCAACAAATTAAGAAGCTTGGCCAGCCAAAATTAGAAAGCACACCACCCTACAATTGTAACCTTGGTGAGTCATCAAAATTAGGGGCAAAAATTGCCCTAATCTTAGGTTTGGCTAGCTTCCTCCTTTCCCTTTTTAAGGCCATTGCATTTTTGCTAAAAGAGGGAATGACATATAACAAAAAGGGAAAAACAAAGAAAGAAAACATTTGAAATAAAAAAGAAAGCAAAAGGGAAAAGACGGCAAAAAAGAAAGGAAATAAAGAAGGCCAAGGGATTATTTTCCTTGTTTCGAGAAGCATAGAAGGTATATTTCCCATCTTGAATTGGCCTTTGATTTTTCTTTAGGTGTTTTGTGTTATTTTCTTTGTTTTGATTCATGCATGATTTATAATTTTGTTTTAGTTGTGTGAATGATAAATAAACTGGAGTTACTCTGAAAATATACATCTAGCATGTTTTAACCTATGATATATTTGATGAAATGTATACGTGTTTGTTATATCATACCTGACACATTCATGCATTGATCCATTTTATATCATGTTCTTCTTACATATTATGATGTTTCATGTCATTTTTACCTTTTTTATGATAATATGTTTGATAAAATGTCATTGTATGTGTGCTTGATCATGCCTTGATCTTTAATGCCATGTTTATACATTTTTATTCATAAACTGTTTGATTAAAAGTGATTTCTTGAATGCCAAAACCGATTTTGAAACTAAGATGGGCTATGATTAAAACTAAACAATGGATTTATCATGGCTCAAGTTTTTCACCATTTGATGCCATCAACTTGGGGAAAATCAGGATCTTGATGCTTGTATTCATGCGTAAAAGTGGCCAAATATGTTCTCTTTTTATAAGCCTTCAAATTAATTTCCAAAACCTTTTGTTAATGCCTTAATGTGAAGTCTTTATGTTGTTGTTAGATAGCATGGCTAACGGGTCATTTAGGAGCCCTACTACTCCCAAAGACCTAGAATAGCCCTGTGAACCCACTATCATAGACCCTTAGTATTAGACATTAATCTGTTCGTAGCCTAATTTGAGTCTTGGAAAATTGGAAATAGTAAGACAATTTGTTTTGGCTGTCGGCAGCAAGCATAAGTCAACTTGAAAAATTGTTTTCAAGCTAAAAATTGATTTTCCTCAAATTTTCTGAGATTTTTCCCTCAAAGATCATTGAGTTATCTTTCCAATGAGCTTTTGTTCTCCTCGTTTCAAGTTTGAATGAAAGAGTTATGATTTTTTTATCATGCATTATTTGAAAACCTCGAGCCATGCAATTAGAGCCTAATAGAACCTGTTTTTGACCCGTTAAAGGATTTTTTTTGTGATTTTTTTGAAATATTTTTCCCTTAAACTTCATCAAATTCCCTTTCTTTTGATATATTGTTTGTGACTTTTCAAGTCCCAACGAATTTAAAGTGATTTTCAAAGTTCGTTGCACCAATTCCCCTATGTCTGCTACTAGTGCTAAATTAAGTTTGATTTTAAAAAATATTTTCTCATAGAAATTGGTTGTTAGAGAACTTTTTACTATTTTTATATTAAACCTCATTGAGTTTCCTTTCTAGGGGTATCTTATTTGCCCATTTAGGGTTCCGATGAGTTTGGAATAAATTTGGAAATCCTGATACTGCGATGTTCTCCTTACTTCTAACATATAGAAAAATACATAGCACCCCCCATCCACTCTTTTTAGGCATTCAAATACCTCGGAATGAGTTTGATTAGTACCCTAATAGGATTATAATTTATGCACAAGTCTCACTAGGCTTAGATCAAGGCTCAATCATTTAAAAAAAAATCAATTCAAGCTTTTTCATAAAACTTTCAATTTTAAACAAAAATTCACCATATTTATCAAAACTAGTAAAAAATTACTCATTTTAAAAATTATCAAACTTTTCATTAATCTAGGTTTTTCAATCTCGTTGTTCAAAATGTCCTAAAACTCAATATCTTTTTTCTTTCTCAGGTTTTTCTGAATTTTTCAACCTACCCTCAGTTTTTTTAATCACCCTATGAGTCTAAACTCGTCTTTAAGTTGTTAATAAGTTATTTCTATATAATCGATGACAACCAACCAAGAGATAACTCCCAATCGATCCTCCTTTCATGTTTCGTTTCTTTATTTTTATGTAATATTTGTTATGATTTTTATATGTTATTAACACCTTTCCTTTGTTGATGATAATGATGCATTCATGATTTTCCTTCGTAAGGGAACCGACCCCCTACATATTATATATAATATATATAAGTATATATATTACATATAAATTATATATTAAATATTATATTAGATCTCTAATTATATTAAATATTAGATTAATATAAAAATAAAAAATAAAAATATTTAACACTAAATCAAAATTACTTTTTAAAAAATAAAAAATAACATATATTATATAATACATATATGATATGATATAATATAATATATTATAAATATTATATCGTAATATGTTACATAATATATGTTATATATATAAAAAATATAAAAAGTATTTTATATTAAATTATATCTTATTATATATTATAGAAATGCATCTCCCCACATATATAGTATATATTATTTATATATAATATGCATTGTGAATTATTATATATTATCTAATAATATACAATGTATATTATATATATAATATATTATAATATATAATAAATTTTGAATTATATTAAATGCAGAATTAATGTAAAATAATAAAAAAATTTTATTTTAAATTTTCAAAAACTTGTTAAAAACTAATAAAAATTAAAAATATTTTATATTAAATCTTGGATTATTATATAAAAATAAAAAAATAAAAAAGTGTTTTTATTAAATCTTAAAATATTTTTGAAAAAAATAAAAATAATATATTATATATAATATATATGAATATAAAAATAAAATATTTTATATGAAATCTTGAATTATAATTTGAAAAATAATAAAAATAAAATATATTTTATATTAAATTATAAAAAAATAATAAAAATAAAAAATTTTATATTAAATCTTGAATTACTATATAAAAAATACTAACTAAATGTATAAACGACTAACTGAATTCATGAATGATTATAACTAAATGTATCGATAAGTATAACTAAATGTAATAATGACTATAACTAAATGTATAGATGACCAAAAATGAATGTAAAAGATCAGAAAATCGAATAAACATTAAAAATTAAAGGCTAGTACCCATAAGTAAATGTACATATGATGATAAAAGAATGTCCAGATTACTATAACTAAATGTACGAATAAATTTAACTAAATGTATAAATGACTATAACTAAATATATAGATGGCTAGAAATGAATGTATAAGACCCTAAAACCTAATAAATTTAGTTATAGTCATTTGTACATTTGGTTATAGTTATTCATATATTTAGTTATAGTCATTCGTATATTTAGTTATACTTATCCGTATATTTAGTTATGGTAAGTCGTACATTTGGTTATATTCATCTATACATTTAGTTATGATGAGTCATACTTGTAGTTATAGTTACTCGTACAATTAGTTATAGTAATTTCATATATTTACTTATGGTGAGTCGTACGTTTAGTTATAGTCTTTCGTACATTTAGTTATAGTCATATATATACTTAGTTATAGTCATTCGTAATTTAATCATATTTTCATCTATTTTGTTATGGTGAGACGTACGTTTAGTTATAGTTATTCGTCCATTTAGTTATGGTGAGTTATACATTTAGTGATAGTCATTTGTACATTTAGTTATAGTCATTCATACATTTTGTTATACTCATTGTACATTTTGCTATGGTGAGTCGTACATTTAGTTATAATAATTCATAAATTTAGTTATAGTTATTTGTACATTTAGTTATAGTTATTCGTATATTTAGTTATGATGAATTGCATATTTAGTTATAGTCATTCTTACATTTAGTTATGATGAGCCATACATTTACTTATGCTGATTCATACATTTAGTTATAGCCATTTAGACATTTAATTATAGTTATTCGTACATTTAGTTATATTCATTCATACATTTGCTACGGTGAGTCGTATATTTAGTTATAATCATTCGTATATTTAATTATACTTATTTCATATATTTAGTTATAGTCATTTATATATTTAGTTACGGAGAGTCATATATTTAGTTACAATCATTCATATATTTAGTTATGATGAGTTGTACATTTAGTTATGGTGAGTTGTACATTTAGTTATAGTCATTCATATATTTAGTTATTATGAGTCGTATATTTAATTATACTCATTCGTAAATTTAATTATTATTTTTTATAGTAATTCTAGATTTAATATAAATTTCTTTATTTTTATTATTTTATATAATAAATCTAGATTTAATATAAAATATTTTTTATTTTTATTGTTTTTAAATAATTTAGTATAAAATATATTTTTTGATTATTTTTTAAATAGTAATTCAAAATTTTATATAAAATATTTTTTTATTTTTTATTATATAATATATATTATTTTTAATTTTTAAAATTTTATTTAGATCTAATATTAAATATTTTTAATTTTTATTAGGGTTTAACTAGTTTTTCAATATTTTTTATATTAATTTGGCATTTAATATAGTTCAAGATTTATTATATATTATAATATATTGTATATGATATACATTGTATATAATAAAACACAGTGCATATTGTATATCTAGTATATATTATATATATGGGGGAGGATACTTTTCTATATTATGTATAATATATAATTTAATATAAAATATTTTAATATTTTGTTATATATAATATATATAATATAATATTATATACTATATTATATATGTATTATGCAATATATTATAAATAATATGTGTAATATTTATTATTTTTTATTTTTCACAAAATAATTTTAATTTAATATTAAATAATTTTAATTTTTATTATTTCATATTAATCCAATATTTAACATAATTTGATATTATTTTATAATTTAAAATTTAATATAATATTTTTAATATATATAATTTATATGGTTTATATAATTATATATTATATATAATATGTGAGGTTCGGTTCCCTTACAAAGAGAACTAACCCATGACATATATAATATTATAATATATTATTTTTAAATAATAACTTACAACTGAATAAAAATATTTTAATATTTTATTATTTATTAATATTATTTTAAATATATATAATTTATGTATTTGTATATACAATTTGTAAATATATTAGTTTGTGGGACCAACTCTCCCGTTAAAACAATAAAACAGCAGCAGAGAAGAATAGTAGAAAGGAGAAGAAAATTGGAAGTAAAAAAATAATTATATACTGTTTTATAAATAATTTTAATAACCATTATTTTGTTTCAAATTATCTTTTTCGGTTTTAT
>JAQSVH010000009.1:2562396-2576293 GCA_029448705.1 Adansonia digitata
TCAAGTCTCTATTAGCTATAATTTTCTTCATGTTTTTATTTATCTATATACTTATATACTCATTTATTTATTTATTTTTACATTTATTTAAATATTTACAACAATATATTTTCAAATGTCATCAATAAAAGATTTTTATCTATTTAAAGATAAAGGATAAAAAAATGCATTTTTGATAAATAAATAAAATTAAAATGATTTATTTTTCAAAAAAATTTTAAAAGGGATTTGTAAGAAGAATTTGAATTATGAATTGTTGTTTAAAATATTCTAAGTAAAATAATTGGTGGGTATTGCCAAAAGTATTGGGCGTCTCAAAATTACTTTTACATAGATGTTTTCTTTATTTTTTTTCCCCTAAAAAATAATCATAAAAAATTTCACTTTTTATGAAGGAAGAGAAAGGAAAATAAAGAATAACTTCAAATTTTATTCTTTTGCATTGCATTTTTAATTACTTGTACCATTTGCTTTCATAAGAATTATAAAGTTGAAATGAATCTCCAATGATAGAATTCTAAGGAACTCACAAATAATGGTTCCAGTGAAATTTGAGGTGACAAATGCCCATTAAGTATTACCAAATGTTTTGGATTATTTAGTAAGGTAGTTAGTACCGTATCAGTAGATGTATTATTTTATTTTGGTACTGATACATATCAATATCAGTATATTTTGGTACATCGTTTTAGATTTATTAGATTTTGAAAATTTTTAATTTATATATATGAAAAATATTTTTAAATATGAAATAAATGAGAAATAAATTTTATATATAAAATATTCATCAATTATATATAATGTTTTAAAAAAATTCATCAAATATAAGAAGATCAATATCAGTTTAAATAGTAAGGCTAAAATCTGTTAATGATCGTTAAATTTATAAAAAATTATATTTAATATTCATCAAATTTATAAATAATTATGTCTAATATTTATTAAATTTAAGATCAATATCTGTTTAACTTTTTTTACAAGCTTATTTTATGTACTGACCAGTATAGCTATTTTCTGTTGGTACGATTAAAACAGGCCAGTACCTATCAGTAAGACAAGTGCAGATCGAAACCAAAACCGAAATAGAACCCACAATTGTTGGTACTAGATGTGTCAAAACCAATATATGTCGACTAGTACGACTTATATAGGTACGATACTAATAACTTTGTTATTTAGTGAGACTTTTTAATATAAAAAAAATTTTCATTCATTTTTCTCCTAAAAATAAAAAAAATTTCATAAAAATGGAAAATGGTTTAAAAAATAATTTTTAAATAAAAAATTATTTTAAAAAAATAAAAATTATGATCATTTTATCAAAAATAAAACATAAAACGTAATTACTTCATAGTATCTTTTTAAAGGGATGTCATAGATGTAATAATTCATTCCCCACAAGTAATTATACTTTCAGATCCAAATTTTATTTTTTCAAGCCAAAATTATCTTTTTAATAAATTTTATTAAATTTTTTTAAGTGACTAATCACACTCAAACGAAAAAGGATAGGCAACGATTCCTTATTTTTTTAAGTGTTTAGCAGTTGGAAAATATTTATGACAATTATCAAACGCTTTCACACGTTTGTCTTCCTTTGTTTTTTTTTTTTTTTTTTTAATTTTTTTTGAGAATATTTATGAAAATAAGAGGGGGGAAAAAATGAAAATGAATAAAGGTCACACTAGTTTTGAGTTCGACCACTCAATCCAAAAAAAGTTAACCCGTTTAGCAATTTGAAGACCCGAAAATCAATAAGGATTCCAATATCTTCATTCAAATTGCAAATTTTTGGAAGAAATTAACTTAAGAATCAAATGCATTTTAATTCAAATTAAAGGATATTTTTAAAGATCTTAGACAAAATTAAATGTCTACATAATTTACAAATCATTATAGGAACATATATAAGTCAATGACCTACTTTTATATACTTCTAAAAAATCACACGATAAGAGTTAAGAGATTATATATTTAAAAATAAAATAAGATATTTATCCCAAAAAAACATGTGTAATTGTAATTAAGAGATTATATAATTTTATCTAAATTATATAATAAGATATGATTATAATATAACGTATAAAAAAATACATATATCATTATTAACAACGTATTTTATGTACTTTATTCTAAATTATATGAGAATATATTATACTTTTTAGAAAATATAAAAATTTTATTTTAAATAATATGTATAATGTAAGTATGTTAAAAGATTAATATAACTATATCGATGACAATTAAAATATATAATTTATTTAAAGTCTTATTATAAGATTTTATTAATTTATTTAAGAGATTATTATGTATTTAAAAGATTATTTTATCATGTGATCAAAGTTTATTTTTATTTTTTTCTATTTCAATACATCTAATTTATTAGTGGAATATTAACATATTAGTATAATATTATTTGTTTGTTTAAACATTACTGATACAAACATTCAAAAATAAATAAATTCATTTGAGCAAAAGTCATGTGAAATTAACATCTATTGACAAATTGTAATGTAATATTTCTTCAAGTTCATATAAGGATTTGTTCTTGCTCCCATCTATTGATCAATGTATCAAAAATCATTGAAAATAATTTTTTTAACAAAATTTGCCCTTCATTCAAAAAGAAAAATATTAAAAAAATAATAATAATTCAGAAAAAATCTAACAAAGCACATGGTAAAAGAATTATCATAATTATAATCATAGATTTTGTATTATACCTATGCAAGTATAGTCACCATATTATTTTATACAAGAGAAGATAACAAATTTGCATACTTTATTATACTCTAATAATTACAAGTTATGAAATTAAATAAATTAATAATGTATATTATAGTTATTTTTATTAAAATAATATTTCAAATTTTAAATTATACTTCATTTAAGTTTAAGTCATTATAGATTAATTGTTTATATCGTTCTGGATTTAAGTTACTTCATTTTTAAATTATTTTAGGTTGAGATTACTTTAAAATTTGGATCATTTCAAGCTAGAGGTCACTTTTAGGTTTGGGGTGGTCGGATTTAGATTATTTATTTTTGTTGTCAAATCAAGGTCGGGTTCAAATGAGTTAATTAATTTTTTTAGATTCAGATCAAAATTTACTAAGATTTTAATGAAAAACTCTCACGGATGAGTGCAAAAGTGAATCAAATATTTAGTTCTAGCTAGACCCATCAATTAGATAGATAAAATTAATTTTAAGTCCGATCAAATTAATTTAAATTTTAATTATTTTAAGTTCATCGCACAATTGAATTTAGGTAAATTAGGGCAACACATATACAAACGGCTATGGTGTTCCAAACCCACTGCCAACTACCTTAAGGCCACTGTTTAGCCTGTCATATGACATCATTTTTAGGCCGCTCAACCATGATTTGGCCCACCGCACTAGAATGCCCCCCCCCCAAAAAAAGGGGTAAAATTTTAAAAAGAAAAAATAAATTTTAAATTATTAAAAAGAGTTGAAAACGAAAAAATAATTTAAAAATAATAATTATTAAAATTATTAATAAAAGGTTATAATTATTTTTTATTTGGATTTGTTGTTTGCCAAATTCACTGGAGAGGGTCGTTTCCACCCACTTTTATATATAAATTATATATTAAAAATAGTATTTAAAATAATAAAAAATTAAAAAAATTTATATTAAATGTTTAATTACTATTTAAAAATAAAAATATATTTTACGTTAATCTTGGATTATCATTTAAAAGAAAACAAAAATAAAACATATTTTATATAAATCTTAAACTATTATTTAAAAAAGTAAAAAATATAGTTATAAATGAATGTACAGGTGATTATAACTGAATATACAAATTACTAAAATTGATATATTTAATCCAATATATATTGATATATATTTAAATATATGGAGGTTTAGTTTCTATATTAGGGGAAACGACCCCAAATATATGTTATATATAAATTATATATATTAAAACTGTTATTTAAAAATATAAAAGATTGAAAATATTTTATATGAAATCTCAAATTGCTATTTAAAAATAACAAAATATGTCATATTTTTTAAATAATAATTTATTATTTAATATAAACTATTTTTTATTTTTATTTCAAATAGTAATTCAAAATTTAATATAAAATATTTTTATTTTATAGTATATTATAATATTATATGTGGGGGTTGGTTCCTTTATTATATATAATATATAAATTATATATATTAACAGTACAATTCAAAAAATAAAAGATTAAAAATATTTTATACTAAATCTTGAATTACTATTTAAAAATAATAAAAAAATAAAAAAATTTATATTAAATCTCAAACTACTATTTAAAAAATAATAAAACATATAATCATAATTGAATGTATAGATAACCATAATTGAATGTACAAGTGACCATATTGAATGTACAGATGCCTATAACTGAATATACAAATGATAAAAATTGATATATTTAATTTTAATATATTATTGATATATATCCTAATATATGGAGGGCTGGTTCCTGTACCAGGGAACTGACCCCAAATATATATATTAAAAATACTATTTAAAAATAATAAAAGATTAAAAATATTTTATATTAAATCTTCAATTATTACTTCTTAAAAAATAAAAAATAATTTGAGATTTAATATAAAATATTTTTTATTTTTATTATTTTTAAATAGTAATTCGAAGTTTAATATGAAATATTTATATTTTTTTATTATTTTTAATAATAATTAAAAATTTAATATAAAATATTTTTTTAATTTTCTCAATGCCATCAAATTCGCATTTTTTGAACTTCATTTAGATAGAAAACAATCTAGGTTTTCACTTGCTGCTCGGGTCTTCTGCACGCAACAGCTAGGCTTGGTTGCTTTAATATTCGCATATCATTTGAATCCGTTTGAGGCCAATCAGCTCCAGATTTAAACCTTTTTAAGTTAGCTTTCAAGTCTTGCATTTTCATTCAAGTCCATTTAGATAGTAAACGAACTGCAAAATCATTCTTTTTTTCAAGTCCCAGTTTTTTGGTTAGGACTGCAACTTATAGTGTCATTGCCACTCTTCCTGACATTTCCAATACCCTGGACTAGGGCTACCTTAGAAGGATCAACGGGCATCCGAAGCCCAATCATATGTCACCATTGGTTCATCTAAGGTTCATATTTTTTCTTAAAAATCGGTTCAAGCTTGGTCCTTCAAAATCTTCCACTAGATTTCCGTTACACTCTTCACCTCCCTTCAAAATGTTTTGAAAATTATTTTCTTTTCAAAAATCAATTTATTTCAATCAATTTACAATTGTCTTTCTTTTGTTTTTCCATTTTCAATGACTTTTTTAAAACCAGTTTTTTCCCTCATTTTAAAATTTCGAATCAACAATTGTTCAATTTTCTTTAGAGTTTTTCATGCTTAAAATCTTAATTGGAATCTAAACTTGTCCTTAGTCATTATTCGATTATTTCTTTAAGTATCCGAAGCTTTCTATGAGATGCTTTCTTAACTGACCTCATTTTTATTATTCTTGCTTATGTTAGAATTAAGGTTACTAGAATTATATGCCATGTTTTACCCTTCACATGTATATTCAGAATAACATAATTACATTCACGACAAATACAATTTTAGTTTTTTAAAAAAGAAATGTTCACGGGTTAAGGTATTTTCTAAGTCTTTTGCCATGCTGTTTGAAAAGATTTTGGAATTTGACCTTAATTCGAATGCATCCTTCTCAAATAACGACTAAAAAAATATTTTAAAATAGTAAAATTTCGTATTCCATCAAACTTTGGAGAGCAGGAAAAATTTAAAATTTCCAAAAATCCCAAATCAATTTAATAAAAATTATTTATAGCATTTTTAAGGGACTATGGCTAAATATTATAATAGAAACCATGAAATTCGGACTTAAAAAGAATATATGGCCATGAGGTAGCAATTTTAGAGCGTTGTGGATGCTAGTCATTCCTCATACATAACCAACTCTTAAACTCAACTTATTTTCTCTAGTTTTCAACTTATACTTGAAAATTAATCCTTTTAAAATATTTTTGAAAATTTTAAAGGCATTGATTTTAATAATTGACCAAACACATTTAGCTCAAAAATATCAATGGTGACTTCAATTTCTCTGCGATTTTGTAATAACTATACGAAAAAAACAAGATAAGATATCCACTCCAGTGACTTAACCACTATCCTAAATAGATAGATTTTTTACTCTAATCTGTTGAGTTTATGTTCAACATGTTAAGACATATGTTAAAAGTTAAAATTTACAAGTTATGAGTTTTGTATAATTTACTTTCATAGTATTTAATTTGTAACTTTGAATTATTTAAAATAAAAGGCTATAATTTTGGAAAATGGTTCTAACAGAATGCTTTTTTTTAAGGTTTATAAGTTAGTGTTTAAATAAATAACTTATATGGCTAACCACATTGTTATTGTCATTGTAATCCGATATGGTAAATATTTAAATTTCTTGTGTAAAAACTTCAAGCAGATAAGTTAAATACTCTAATATATTTGCTTTTAGTTGGTTTTAAAAAAAAATTAGTATTTATGTTTGCAAAATGATAAGAATAATTTTTAGCCAATGTAACATTTAATTAAAAGTGAAAAAAATATTAAAAGTTAAATACTTCATTAATTCATATATAACTATTATAAAAAGATAATTTAAACAATTTACAAAAAATATAAATATAAACAAATTATTAAATAGTATTATTTTATTTATTTCTTATTTAGGTATTTCTACAAAAGACTGACAAAATTAACTCTATTTTAATATTAGACTATGAGATAACTATTTTTTTTTAAAGTAAAAATTCCATATTATTAAACGTTAAGAGCATCTGTCATTACAACTTGATGTATCTGTTGAGGTACTCCTCTAACCAGAACAGGTGTTGTGGAATAGAAAGGCTGAATTTAGCTAGGCTATGAGCTACATGGTTCCCTTGTCTTTTCACATGTTGTGCCTTGCATTCTAGGAATTCACACATACGACTTTTTCCCTTCTAATACGGTTGGTTATATGGTGGAAAGATCTTCCTATCTAGTTGACGTCTTTTGATTATTTGGAGTGCGTCACCCTCCAATATGATTATTTTTGATAGCCCATTTGATGCGCCACTTCCAGAGCGTTAGTTGCTGCCGTTGCTTCTAACATTGATGCCCCATTCACTGACTGGATCTTGACTGCTGCTGCGCCCATAACAAAACCTTCAAAATCTCGTATCACAATTCCAATACCTCCTTTCTTGAACTTAGCGTCAAATGCACAATCAAAGTTGACTTTCAACAAATGCCTGGGTGGTGGTTGCCAAAAAATGCAGTTACTGGTTTGTTGTGTTCGGGTATGCTGCTTCTGTGCTTGTTTGAACTCTTCTAGATAAGCTTTTGTCTTGCTTACGATTCTGCATTCAGCTTGTTTCCTCTGGTTTTTCCTCTCATCATTCCTTGCGTTCCATAAAGCTCATAAAGTTAACAAGAACAGATCGAACTCTTTCTGTTTAGTTCTCGCATTGCATTCTCAAGCCACTTAGCACAGCATCCCACCAGATCGATGATTAATGTCTGGGGAACATTACTCAGCTTCAAAACTTTCTTTTTGCTGTGGGGCAATTCTTAAAAACATGAATATCGTCTTCTTTCTCAAACCCGCAGCGTGCACATTTTGTGTCCATATTCTGTATTCTTGAAGTTTCCCCGTTGGCAGGATACCATGACGCATACTACACCTAAACATCTTCATTTTACTCGGTACACTTTGCAGCCCATATCGCTTTCCATATTAACCTTTGGGGGCCTATACCAGTTTGCATATTGAGCAAGCACCTGTAGCCACTTCTGACAGTATATTTTCAATCTTGGGTATTGTGCCAAATCAATTTATCTGGTGGTTGCAGCTTGCACAAGTGAATACTGCATATAATGTTTGCTTCTTCCTCCAAGAATTCGGACCTGGTTAACTCTTCTTTCCACCTTAAATTGTCTCAATCAATAAGCACTTCAACCTTTGAGTCCAATGGGATCGTATTAGAAGATTAACTGATAGTGAAACTCCCATTCAATGGTAACCATCTGTGATTTCAAATGCTAGCAGATTTGGCATTATCGATTCTCCATCTAGTTCCTTGGATGAGGACCTCTTTGGTTTGCCATATGCTTCGCTAAATGTAAGCGGGTTTTGGTCCTACATGTGATTCCATGAAGCTGCCATTCGGAAAATATTTAGACTGAAAGATTTTGAAACTTAAGAGATTTGGTATTTTGTACAAGGCGCCAACCTTGTTTTGCTAGGAGGGCTTTGTTGAACAAATGCAAATCTCGAAACCCAAGACCTGCCATTGTCTTTGGTAAACAGAACGAATCCCAGGTCAACTAGCAAATTCCTTTGCCTTCTTGTTTACTCCTCCACCAATACTGCCGTATTGTTCTGGTCAATTCATCACATAAGGCTTTTGGCAGCAAGAAACAATTCATTGCATATGTTGGGAGACACTGTAAGACGGCTTTAATGAAGACTTCTTTCCCTCCGAAGGATAGCAGCTTTCTACTCCAACTCTGAACTCTAGCCTGCATTTTGCTTTCAATTTCCTTGAATGCCCTTTTTTTCCTCTTCCGGATGTAGACACTTCATTTTGTCCAGGCCAATCTTTGGCAACCTAAGGCATAATCAAAGAGTGATGAAATCAAAAATAGAGTCACTCGGCGAAAAAGTTTTGGGAAGTTCTAAAATGCCTATTGGCCGTATTAAAAAAATGTAGAAACGAGGCATCGAAGGCCACTTTTATGGTGTCACCAAGGTTATACACAAATCAATTTCCCATTGTTTGTGACTAAGTTGAGGTAAATCGAGAAGCCGCAGGTTTGTACAAGTTATATTGGGGCGCAAGTATTGATATGAGACCTTTACAGTGTGAAAAACTTGAATTTTCACATTTAGTATCGATACAAGAGGGTTTGGTATCGATACCCAAGATGTAGTATCAATACCTGACATGTTTGTATCGATACAGACCTTGGCAATAGCTAAAGTTGTGATTTTTAACAAAATGTATCGATACACAAGCATAAGTATCGATACAGATCCATGGAGTATCGATACTATCCTCTAAGTCTCGAGATTGAAAACATTTTTTGCTCTTAGTATCGATACACAAGCATGAGTATTGATACAGATCCATGGAGTACCGATACTAGCCTCTAAGTCGCGAGATTGAAAACATTTTTTGCTCTTAGTATCGATACACATGAGTAAAATATACCTTGTGTATTGATATACCAAGACATTTTTGTCGAGTTCGAGCCATTTTTCAGCCTTCGAAAGCTTGATTTAAACATGTTTTTGCATCGAGGAACCATCATATAACATTGTAAACCTTAACTATGGGCTCATTAACGGATTTTAAACAAATTTTAGAGCCCAAACAACCATTGACAAATGTCACTTTCACAAGATATATAGTTGCAAGAGGGTGGCAGACATATCTCTATTGGGAGGCTGCTGCAGCCTTTCTGCCTTAAACAAATTTTAGAGCCCAAAAAACCATTGACAAATGTCACTTTCACAAGATATATAGTTGCAAGAGGGTAGCAGACATATCTCTATTGGGAGGTGCTACAGCCTTTCTGCCTTCTTGCTCAGCATTGCAGAACCAATAAAAAGGAGTCAGTTGAGCATGGTAGCTAGAGATGCCCCATGGGGCAGAAGAGAAAAATCAAAAGTACCCCTGCATTATCTTTTAAAAAAGAGCAATGATCAACAAAAAAAAAAAAGAAGGAGAAGCCAAGAAAAAAAATACTCAACAATCTCAAAAAAAAAAAAAAAACTTCAAACATCCCCCCAAATTCTCCAGCAACATTAGCTCCAAAAACTCACCAAAAGCACTATGCCATGGTTTTTCACTCATAACCAACTTCCATTCCCGTAGTTAGCCCAAACCACCACTGGAAAACCTTCAAGAACCTAACTTTCCACACATTTTGATCCTTATAAAGCCTCACCATCAACCACACCACCAAAAAAAAACTACTTCCTTTCATCTTTTTCTTACTAAATAATAGTAAAGAGAAGGAAGAAATTAAGCCTACAGCCACTAATTTGAGAAAAATGAAAGTTTAAGTTTTTTTGGTATATCCCTTCTACCTTGATCTTTATAGTTTTGTTTTATCATTAACATCATCTTAGTAAACCTTTTTTATGCTTTTATTGCCACCTTAGGACTTCCATACATTTTTTGTTGGCTTTGGTTGTGGTAGTTTAAGATCTTGACGTTTTTCTTGGTGCCTTCATGTCGTTTGGTTACCTAAGCATGCTCCTTTGCATTTTCATCACCATAACAACCTCTGTCCCTGTACTTCTTGCCATGTTCCTTCATATTCATGTCTTCATCTCTTGTTTAAAATATGCATCTTAACATGACATAAGTATGCTCATGCTTCCTAGAAGCTTGATAGGCTCCATGAAATAAAAATGTTTTTTTAGCAAACTCTTTTCAAACATGTTCATCCTAAGTATATTCATGCATCTATCCATCATCTCCATGCATTTCTTGTCATCTTTTCTATGACAAATGTACTCTTTGCTTGTGCATATATGTCCTCCATATTCTGCATTGCTTTGTGGTACTTTGCTTGTGTTGAGATGCATGCTTGAGTGCTAGAAAACTCGATTTCAAAAATATCCCCTAAGTGAAGCACATGCTATCTCCCATACATGAAGAATAACATAGGCTTAAGATTTTTATGAAGTTGGTTTTCCAACCTTGGAGGCAAAGCAACTATTTAGTTTTGGATTCATAGAAGAATGAGTATGAGAGGACTGGTTTTTCAAAAACGAAATGAAGTCTTTTAGTTGAAAAATGTGAACCTTTGTTCCTTAGCCAATGACCCTTATAATGGCATGGTCAATGGGTTGTTATATCATCCCAAACTACTTCGGGATTGTGGAATAAACTTCTGATGCCCATGTCAACCTCTCATCTTGGTTACGGATGTTCGAACGTCCATGGCCCCAGCTCAACCCAAAGAAAAACTAGAATACCGAACACGTCCATTGTTTTGTTCTGGCAGCACAATGGCCTAGTCTAAAAAATTTATTAAAATAATCAAAAATGATTTATCCGGAATGTTTTGGTATTTTTCCCTTAAAGGTTTTCGAATTAACTTTCCAACGATGACTCAATTACCTTCAGATAATCTTGGATGATGAAATAGTTACAATTTTTCAAATCTTCATTGTCTAGAACCCCTAGATCCAACGGGTAGTTTACTATTTGGGCTATTTCAGACCAGCAAACAACATCTTTGAATCCCTTGAATATTTTTACCATGGAGTTCATGAAATTCCCTTTTCGAAAAGGTATTATTTGCATTTTAAAAATTCAGGATGAATTCGAAATGATTTTTCAAAGTCAATCATACCTTTACCCTATACATGCTGCTAGTGTCGAGACATGTTGAAATTCAAAAATTAATTCCACTTAGAAGGTGTTTTTCTAGGATTTTTGGAATATTTTTACATTAATTCTCATCGAGTTATCTTTCCAATAGTACCTCGTTTACCCCTCGGGACCTTTGGATAAGCTCGAAATAAATTCAAAAACAGAAATGAAACAATGCCATCCTCTATTTCTAACTTGATTTCTGAAACGTTGTTATTGAGGCATTCAAACACCTGATGATCTACTTAGCTCATTCTCGTAACCTAAGCCCTTTAGACTCAGACCAAGGCTAAACCAAATGAGGAACATTTTAGCCAAACCTTCGGCTCTCGATTTTTAAAGATTCCTTTTTTTAAAAAAAAATATCACCCATTTCTCTTAACGTCGAAGATTTTTATTTTCGGGGATACTCTAACCCCACTTCTCCAAGGGGATACTCCAACCCCGTTTTACCTCAAAATGATATCAAATTTTTATTTTCGGGAATACTCGAACCCCACTACTCTAAGAGGATACTCCAACCCCGCTTTTACCTTAAAATGACATCAAATTTTCATTATCGGGGATACTCAAACCCCACCTCTGTGAAGGGATATTCTAACCCTGCTTTTACCTCAAAATGACATCAAATTTTTACCATTGGGGATACTCCAACCCCACTCTTCTTAGGAGATACTCCAACCCCGCTCTCCAAATTCCTTCTAAAATCCAAACTTTTTTCCCTAGGACATCCATGAGTCATCAAAACCTTTTTTCCTCCTAAATTTCCACTGAATCCGACTAAGTCTCAACATTGTCATCTCAGTTATTCATTAATAATCGAAGATAATTATGAGAAACATTTCGATCTTCCCTCCTTTTCATGTATTTTGTGTGGATTTATTTATTGTTTTCTTTTCCATCTTACTAATTCATTTCCTTTTGTAGGGACCTCGGGCATTCATGCTTTAAAGATCATTTTCAAAATCACAAAATAATATCTCATGTCGATATCTCTCCAGTGCCAGACATGAAATATTTGATCTTCTTTTTTTAAAACCCATCCGGAGATCATTTTCATCAAAAACCCTTATGTTTCTCAACTCTCCGAGGCATATAAATGATAAATTTTTTATTAGAATCCAAACTCGTATCTTTACAAAACTTCATGCATTAGAGAGAATTATATTTGATTTTTTTTAAACCCATTCGGAGATCATTTTCATAAAAAAACCCCTATGGTTCTCACCTCTCTGAGGTGCATAGTTGATAAAATTTCATTAAAACCCGGACTTTTATCTTTATAAAACTTCATGCATTAGAGGGAATTATATTTGATTTTTTTTAAACCTATCGAAGATCATTTTTATCACAACCCCCTATGTTTTTCACCTCTCCAAGGTGCAGAGGTGACAAAATTTTCAGTAAAACCCGGACTCGTATCTTTACAAAACTTCATGCATTAAAGAGAATTATATTTAAATAATGATAAAATGAAATCGAAGAAACTGAGATTCAAGTAAGATATAGTTAGATGGTACTGATTTTCGAGCGTCGTGAGAGTGCTAATCCTTCCCCACACGTAACCAACTCCCAAACCCAAAACAACAAATCTTTGATGTTATTTTCAATAGGCATCCGGTCATGCCTAACTTAAAATGATTGGTGGCGACTCTAAGTTTATGGCTACTTCATGGTGGTCATCCAAGACTAGTCGGATGAGCGATTCGTCTGATGATCTTTTACTCCTTCATGTCAAACATCATCATATTTTTTAAGTTGAGAGTGCTTTCACCCTTCCTATTATCCGAAGTTCATAAAGGCTGAGCACGTGGAACGTCGACACCTACCACAGTCGGCAAGCCTAAATATTTCTTCGGACTGGCTGCAACATGCATGCCAAACAGTTGTTGCAAAGCAGATTTATTTTCTTCGGTCGTGTTGGAGCTAAAAAATAGAACTGACTTCTCATAGTTTATTTTCTGCCCCGAGCTATGGTCATAAATCCTTAGCATTGCCTTCAACCTCTCCCCATTGCTTTTACTTGCTTTCGCATATAATAAGCTATCCTCTGCGAAGAAATGATGATTTACTCGAGGACCAGATCTCTGTGCTTGTACACCCAGTAGCTCTCCGGTATTCTATGCTTTGGATAGCATTGCCGACTATGAAATTATATTTGTGAGGTTAGACAATTGAATAAAACAATTTCTACGGTATAAATTTAAAATTTATTAACATGTTTCTGGTTAATAAAAAAATAGTGGCAAATAAAAATAGCGTTTGGGTAAAGTTTTTGCTACTTTTTTTACCAGTATAAGTCAAAATATAATTTGAATTTAAATTTAAAAAGTTATATTGAGCTATACCGTGAGTGTAAGATTAATTTCTTCATTCCAACTTAATTATAAGATGTTTTCTAAATGTTCATTTGACAACCAAAAATAAATTTTAATAAAACTAAATAACTTTTTAAATATTATAT
>JAQSVH010000009.1:2609814-2630307 GCA_029448705.1 Adansonia digitata
TAATTTTGTAATAAAATTGAAATTGAAGGATAATATCAATTGGGTAAAATTAGGGTAATTTGTAAATATGTTTATTAATTTATGTATTAGTATTGTATTTTTTTTATATTATAATCATATTAAAGGTATTATATATATAAAAATTTTAACATAATAATAATTTATATTATATATATTTTGAGATGTTCGTGCATTTGTGTCGTGTTAGTGTTATTTTTTTATGTTTTTATTGTAATTTTGTTTTTCTTTATATTATGTTTGAAATTATCAAGTCTAATTGATATTATTTAAATGATTGAAAATTTTTTGTTATGATTGTTTTATATAATTTTTGACGTATTAATGTATTCATGTAATGGTCATGTTATTCTTCCTATCATCTCATAGTTTAATTATTTTTTATGTCATATTCGTGTGTAATACTATTAAAATAACTCTTAATTTTGTCTCAATGGTATGTAATGATTAGTTCTTTATTTAAAAAAAACGTGTGACATTATTCAAATAACTGCTAATTTTGTGTCACATGTTTTATGTGATTGGTTCTTTATTTTTTAAAAAATAAGTTCATATTATTTTTTATATTATTAAATAAAAATTATTATATTGATAAATTAATAATTAAAATTAAAATATTAAATAATAATACTAGATGAATATATATATTAGTAGTTTTTTAAACTTTAGGTGTTGAATCAAAAGAAAACAAATATGACGATGATTAAATTATTTTATAAGTTACGAATGGATTGCTTCATATATTTTAAAAAATATATATATGTTTTTGATTTTTTCATTTTTTATATTGATGTTATTTTAAAATTAATATTATAATCATATTCAAGTTATTATATATTTATATAACTTTTGACACATTATTAATTTATTTTATTTAAATTTTAACAAGTTCATGTATTTTTATGTTTTACTTTGAGAGTGATGCTATTTCCTTGCCAAGTCTAATTGGCATTATTTATGCTATTTTTATGTATTTTTACTCAATTTTATACCATGTTCATCTATTTATATGGTGCTTATGCTATTTTTTTGGGTCATTTTGTATTTTAGTTTTTTTTCTATCATGTTTATAGGTGATACTATTCAAATAAATATGTGATGTATAATAATTTGTTCTTTATTTTTTTGAAAAAAATATGTATACAAATATATAGCAATCACCATTGCCATGATTGAGTAGTGAGAAATATCAAATAATATTAATATTAAAATTAGTAACTAAAGATTGGACGGGCTAAGAATAAGCTATTCAATAATTTTTAATAGGGAAATATCCATTTTCACCTTTTATGCTTTGGGCGAGTGACAAAAAAGCCTTCGTATTGATACTTATATCCCCTATGCTTTTATTCCATTTGTTATAGAATAATACGGTTAGATTTTCATGGTAAGTGACTATACATCCTTTATGTCCTTTATTTTTTACTTCATTTTTTCTTCTCTCTAATTTCACTACTCTTTTCCTTCTCTCCCAAACCCAGATTCTTCAATGATTGTTTAATTTTCCTTATTTTTTCCTTTTATTTTCTCACAAATTGCTCAAAAGGATGGCGGTTTGATCAACTGATCTTCAATTTTCTTGAGTAAGCATTTTTTTTCTTTGCTTTCTGAGATGATGTTTTTAAGGCGGTGGAATCGAGTGTATAAAGGTTACCAGGTAGGGTTTTTGCATGGACAGGTTTCGAGGACTAAGGGAAGTGCCTGTGTTTTACATGGAGATGGATGGTGAATTTAGGGAATTGGACTCGAGTTTGGGTCATGGAAATGAGATGAGAGTTTCGTGGATTGGGGTTAGAAGAAGAAAAAATCGATTTAAAAGAATTGTTAGGAATGTGAAGTTTTAAAGGGTTTGAGGTCTCAGTTTCATCGTGGAAGTGAACAATTTGGTGGTTTAAGCCAAGTAATGGCTGGCATTCTCACTTTCAGCATATGCTTGGTCAATTTTATCAAAGAGACCATTTTGATTCTCTTCAAGTAATTATACCATTTTCTTTTATAATTCCTAATTTAACTCTGCTTTTCACAACATTGTTTTTATTATTTTAATTATTTAACTATTTTTGGTTTTTGTGAATCTTTATTTTTTGGAAGCAATCTAAAGCAAGTTGCTTCAGTTTACACTTTCACTTTAGCTTTCACTTTATCTGTAATTATTATGTATTTGTTCTTAAGCTCCGTTTGGCATCATATTTGCAACTTTGAAAACAAGAATATCATTGTGGCCATGATTTACAAAAATGTTTTTGTATTTGATAGTTGTTTGGCTAATCGTTCTATGTAGTAAATTAAAAAAGTGGGATTTAAATAGATTTTGATGGGTTTTTTAATCTTTTTAAGTTTGTTCTAGCTATCGATTTTTTTTTATCTTTTTGCATTTTCATAACTATACAAAATATCTTAGAATTTATTATTAAAATAATTAGATTATAATATTCTTAAATGCGATTAAAATTTTGGATGACGTGTTGTTTTAATCTTAGGTTTAATTGACTTGGGTTTTGGTTATTTATTAAAAATAATGGAGTTTTCAATTTTTTAGGTTTAACGTTTCATCAAGGAGAATGACAAGAAGATGAAAAAGAAGGGGGTATATTTTGCATAAAATTATCAGCTAGGTTTAAATATAATGACGTTACCTTCTTTCGTCATAACACCCAAAAATAAAGAATTAAGTGTCAAACAAAAGCACAGCGTGTTAAGTGTCATATAGGCTAAAGCACATGAGGTAAAAGTAGATTTTTTCTTTTTAATACTATTAATAGTTGTTAGGTTTATATTTTATTATTTTTATTTTAATATGAATATTATGGAAACAAATATAATCTAAATGAATTAAATTTTGATATTCATCTTAATTTTTTACATATAATAAATTAGATTTGTATATTTATATTGCGTTTATATTATTTTATATCCATACCTTATTTTAAAAGTTATCTTATCTTTGAAATAGTTTTGTATAATTTAACATAGTAATTCAATTTTAACTCTAAATTCATTATATCGTTTTATGTCATAATCGTATTCAATATATTATGAATGATAATAAAATTGAAGCAACGTTAGGTCCACACATTAATTTTTAATTTAAATATATATCTTGACTGTCTATGCATCTTAAGTTCAAGCCAATATTTAACTAGTAATTTTATTAACTATTTTTTTCTCTTGTAATGTAGTAGTATGTAAGCGAACTATGTTATAAATGGATTGATCTTCGGTTTTTAGTTTTTAGTAAAATAAAGAAAAAGATGGAGAATAATGGAATTAAATGTAAAAGCCTAACAATAAAATATTTATTTATGTCTTATTATTTAGAACGTAAATTGTTTTTGGTCTCACTATCCTCGTATAACAATTCACACACAATTTCAATTTTAAAAAATAATCGTAGATCTCACTCTTAATTAGAGGTGGCAATTGAGTAGGTTCAGGTTAGGTTATTTCGGGTTTGGGTATTTTAGGTTCAGGCCGGTTTGGGTTTAGGTTCTTTCGGGTTCAGGTTCTCTTAGGTTCAAACTTATTCAGGTTTAGGCCTGGTCTAGTTTGGGCAAATTATGGGCTTGGGTCTATTCAGGTTCGAGCCTTTTCAGGTTTGGGTTCGGGTCAGGTTCATGTTTGAGTATGTTTTAAATAATTTTTTATTTTATATTAAATGTAATCACTTTAACATAATTTTGAATTCTAAGCCTACGCTCGAATTTGGCTCGATCTGGCTCGAAAAAAAATCTTAGTTCAGGTTCATGAGCCCAATCGTAGCCCAAAAAAATTTTGAATTCTAAGCTCAGAGCCGAATTTAGCCTCGCCGCCCATTTAAGCACAAATCACTGTTCATTATATTAAAAATTTATTTTTATATTAATATTTGTTTATTTTCTAATTAAATTTACATAAAATATTTTATTTTATTTTAAAAAACATTGTTTTGGGTTGAGCTAGCCTGAAACTTAAAATTTGAAACTCGAGCCTATTGGGCTAAGCAACCTGTCTAGCCCGTGATTAGGTCTAGTTACTAGTCTAACATATGATTTTTTTATCATTTTTAACATGGTATTATCCTTTACGGCTTTTATGTTTTTTAATTTACCTTTTTATTTTATTATACTATTATCAGACTCTAATCATCATTACTTCTTATAATAATAATAATAATAATAATAATAATAATAATAATAATAATAACATTGTTTTATTTTATTTAAATAAAAATATTTTATTTTATTTTAAAAAACATTGTTTTGGGTTAAGCCAGTCTGGAACTTAAAATTTGAAACTCGAGCTTATTGGGTTGGGCAGGCTGTCTAGCTCGTGAGCAGGTCTAGTTGCTAGTCTAACATATAATTTTTTTTCATTTTTAACATGGTATTATCCATTACGGCTTTTATATTTTTTAATTTACTTTATTATTTTGTTATACTATTATCAAACTTTAATTATCATTACTTATAATAATAATAATAATAATAATAATAATAATAATAATAATAATAATAGTAATAGTATTCAATGAAGTATTTAAAATTTTACTACTAATATATATAAAGTCTTAATATTTAATAAGTTTAACTAAATTAAAAAAATATGATAAATGGATGATATACTTTTTTGACAATATTTTTAAAATTCATGGTATGATTTACTTTTTAATAAATTATTATTTTGTTATATATAGACCTGCTTAAGGGTCGGGCTACCTACTCAGTCTAATGGGGCATATTTTTATTTTAGACTAGCCTGACCTTGCTTGGAACAGTGATTTTGAATTAAAATAAGATATATTTTATTTAAATTTAATAATAAAATATATAAATATTAATAAAAATATTTTTAATGTGATGAACGATAATTCTGGCTTAAATGAGCAGGTTTGGGGACGTTAAATAAGAGCCCAAGCTTAGGATTTTAAAAAATATTCAGGTCGCGGCCAAATTCGACCGTGAGCAAGTTTAATCATATATAAAATATAAATTAAGTTTTCAATATTTAATTGAATTATTAGAAGAATGTTAAAATAAAATTGATAATTAAAGTTTTTACGTTATAAAAAATTATTTAATTATAATTTCATCATATTTATTTTTATATTAAATTTAGGTTTGGGTTCCTTCGGGTTCAGGCGATTTTTGGTTTGGGCCATTTCGTGTTCGGATTTTTTAGGGCTCAGGCCATTGACTTTTTGATTAAATCGGGTTCAGTTTGGATACGAATTTTTTGAATGAATTTTTGAGTTTGGGTTCATTTTACCGCCCGTACTCTTAATTTATGAAATTGTGATAGAAGGAGATGGGCTCCTCTCTAGTCTAATATTTGGACGGGAACATATTATAGTCTTACCAAGTGTATAAAACAAACAATCAATGGTTCAAATTAAATGAAATAAAAAATTAGTAAAAACACTGGATTTAATTTAGAGCGTTAATTAGCTTTTTTGTTACTCTTTGCAAGATCATAAAATGGACTGATCTTTTCAGTCCAATATTTGGACCAGAGAGAAGCACATTCCGTAATAAAAGAATTAAAAAATGATCCGTGATTCTCTAAGAAATCACAAACTATTATAAAAGATTTTTTTTAATATTTTTTTTTCATATTTAGAACGTAGATATATAATGCAGTTATTTGAGACTCTTATTTTCCTGTTAATTTTTATTAGTTTTACTTTTTTAAACTTTTTCATAAAAAATTATGTTAATACACTATGTTGATCCGTTATAGTTACAAAACAAATAAAATCATTACTTGTCGGAAATAAGCGTGCAAAGAAAACAAGTGATTAAGAAGCTTGATTAGAAAATTGTCAACGAATCCTTATCAGAAGGCGACTTTAAGGATTTGTAAAATATTCTTGGAGAGGATGCCAAGATTACGTGGAAGATTGATAAAATGCTTGGATGTTCAGCTAGTTGTGACGATGATTCTCTTATCAACAGATTTGTGGATCTTGAAATTGAGGGTCGACGGCGTGCCTAGGTGAGTAATATAATCTAGCTCTTTTGTGTGTTTGTGGTTGTTAATATATTATTGTTTTATTTCGTGAATGTCAATGGAAGTTAAAATGCTGCTGTCATTTCAGTTAGAAAGATTTCTAGAGAGGGCTGAAAGTATGAATATTATTTATTTGTTGGAATATTCAGGGCCTGGGTTCCGTTATTAAGCGTTTGAAGAAACTTTTGGTTGCTTATATTGCTGAGATGCTGCTTATTCAGGAAACAACGCTTCAGTTTACCCCTGATTCTTTAATTTTCCAATTTTGAGGTCACAGTAATCTTGATTGGGTAGATTCTAAGTCTCAAGGTTTCTGAGGGGTCTGCTTATGGTGTGGGATAAGATGTCTTTTGAACATGACTGTAAAATCAGCAAAGGTCAATTTCTAACAGTTAAGGGTAAGTGGATTAAGTGGAATTTCAACTATGTTATGGGCAATGTTTATGCTCCTTGTGAACTGTGATGCAATTGGAAAAAGATGTTTGAGGGAGGATATGTTGGAACTCAATTCATCTGAATCAGTGTGTGGCGGGGGACGTGTCAATGCAGTAAGACTACAGTTTGAACGGAATAGCGGTTCTAATGGTAGTGGTGATATTAATGATATTAATAAATTTACTTTTAGTGGTATGGATGGGACAAATGGATCAGATGCTGGAGCTCAACATGCGAATGGGATACGGCGATCAATGGAATAATATGCGTGGTTCGGGTGGGACAATCGAATGAATAGATTAGACAGGTTTCTCGTTACATTAGCATGTTTGTTTATTTCAAAAAATTTAGCTCAAATGCGGAGGGTGTTGGATTATTTTCCATTTTTTTTTGCCTGGGTGTTTATTGGTTCGGGTCCTCGGGCTTTGAAATTCTAGGACTGTTGGCTCAGTGCAATATCACTCGTTGGTTTATTGCATGTGGAATGACATATTCTTTAGCTGAGGTTAGGGTGGACCGAAATGAAAATTTCAGTGCTTGGTGATATGGAGCTCCTGAAGGGGAAAATATATCCTAGTTTAGAAACTGCAGTAGCGATAGCTTTGTACTTAGCTTTTATGGAGGACATAACATCTGGTTTTTGCTTAGAATTTCAAGAAAAAGGCTTGCCACCAAGATAAATTTAGCTGAAGTACAAGTTTTATCATCAACATTCCATGCATAATCAGAATCAAAACATACTGTTAACTGTAAAGCGATATTTGTGATGATTTCAAGAAGGTTGCCGTTATTCTCAGCATTGTTCAGTTCTCACGTCGATTTCATCGTCTTTTACATTTGCTGTAAGGAATGTTCCTGGTATGTTATCTGCGTCGTGTTTCTTGTTTAGTGCTGGCCATATTTCTGACTGCTTTGAGTTTTTTTGGCGTAGAGATATTGTCCACGCTATATGCGTCAGTCTCTTTCGTGATGCTAGCTTGATCTTTGTAACCTTTTGGTTGCTTAAATAAAATGGAAAATAAAATAAAATCATTATTTTATTTGACAAAGATGATTACATGAAAGTGGATTAAAACCTAAAGTGACTTGAATTCACTTGAAAATCATTCATTTGATGTGATCCAAATTTGAAATTGTTCAGATATAAAAATGATTCGAACTTGAAAAAAACTAAACTGAAAACAGTTTGAACCCGGTGCAACCCGTACACGAAATGATCCTAAACTGAAATCAACTAAAATTTGAAATGATCCAGATACAAAATCAACCTGATCCAAATCTGCCCAATCCCAGCCTTTTGCCACATCCAGTGGATATGCATTACCGAAGATCCTGTTGAAGTTTCTTAAGAAAGGCCTTTCTAGCTCTTGCGAAGCATTCTTCAATTCAAACAACGTTTTCTTATTCTTCAAAGTCTCTGCAATTGTTGCAATGGCAATCGGCAAATCTGCACATTTTTGGGCCAATTCAATTGTTGTACAATACGAGCCAGATCTTTCAACAATGTTAGCGGCCATGTTTTTAAACAGTTTCCATGCTTCCTCTATATTGAAAACATTGATCGCAAAGGGTTTTTCAACCCCCATGGAGGATAAAACATTGAACTTTCTAGATGTTAACAAGATCTTGCAACCCATGTTTTCACTTCTAGAGGGAATCCCAAGAACCTCCAAATCTAGTGTCACCCAAATATCATCCAAAATAATAAGAACCTTCTCTTTTTCAGTCTATCAAGCAGCCGAACTCTCTTTGCATCCAGGCTTGCGTCATCAAAGTTCAGGCCCAAGTTCTCCGCAATCTCGTTCTGAATTTTTTCAATGTTTGGAGTTTGTGTTATGGTGGCGATGGCCACCTTGTCAAACAACTCCGCCTTGGCAAGTCTAGCAATCTCTTTGACTAGTGCTGTCATTGGTGCTCTACCCATTCCGTACACCCCAACTATGTTGGAATTACCATTTTTCAAGGCCCCCATGACAGCATTCAAAGCAGCTGTTCTTGAATCAAAGGCCTTGTAGCCTTTGACGGATCTGATACATGTCCCTTGTGGAGCAGGAAGATAGGAAACGCTGTCGAATCGGCCTTTTTCCAAAAGCTGGGCAATGGCGTGGGCCTCCTTCTCGGCTTTCTTGCTGAGCTGGTGACGAGACTTTAAGTTTGGAACGAATCCTATGAAACACCTTTCATTTGCTGCTTTGTCTTCATCTTCCTTTAATTTGGCAGCACCTTCCTTGGAGATCTTCTGATCTACCATACTTAACCATTTCTCTACATCTTTATAAATCTTCCGCCCTTTCCTTTTAGCAGCGTCAACAGATTGCTGCACTCTCCGTCTTGCATCTTTCAGGTCGTCGATTCCCTCCCTGAGATTCTCAACGTTGCTTTTATAGTTCAATATATAAGTTATCTCATGTTTGATGAGATCAAATGCCAACTCCCCAGCCTTTTCACCAACCGAAGTAATAACTGCTTCCATTACTTTTTCTCTTAGTCTGGAGGTCCTGTAGAGTGAAGCAGCCGATTCTAACAAGCAAGACGAACGATAACAGAAAAACTAAGAACCGATGCGAAGAATCGGAACAGCAATTAACAACAACAGTTATGTCCGAAATAAGGCCTGTTTTAAGAAATAATCGAGGGGTTGAACCTAAACTCTGGGAATGACTTCTACCAAAGCAAGATCAGATAGTTTCCTTCTTATCCTCGACAATGATTTCGAAGACAGAGAAAAAGAACTGCGAATGAGAAAACAAGAAAGTGAAAACAGAATGTAGAGACAAGTAGATTTCTCTTGTTTCAGGATTAACTGTGTGTTTAAGTGAAAGAGTATTACCCTCGATATAAAACAAGTTTGTGCAGAATGCAGACTAAAGATATGGACAATTGTCAATAAAATATAATTTTTTTTCTTTTCGAGAGAGCTGTGGATTCTTCCTTAACTTTGACTGATGGCTAAGCGTGTGAAAAGCAGAAAGTTGCAAACTTGCTCTTGACTGAAAATATAACAACTGAACCAGCAATTTTCTGTACGTTTTGACTAATTCTTATTTCAATTCTCGAACTAGTTAAATTTCTAGTAAGATAATTTCTTTCTTTGGTTAAAAACTTTCTAGTTTGAACTCAATCCAAAAACTTGTTGTATGCCACGTTTTCAAGATAACTGCAATCCAAGTTTCTTCATTTACTGTTGTTTGTTGTTTCAATTGGTCCTCCAAATTTCTTTTAAAAATAAAAAACTTCCAATTAGCTCTCTATTTAGTACTATGATGCAATGCTTTTTTTCCGATAGTTATTAAAAGGAAAATGAACATGAGATGATGTATATATGAAATGAAATAGTATCTTTTTAATTCCAATTAAATACTATTAAAATCGACAAGTGGGACTCTTTTTTATTGTTTTTTTTAATAAAAGTGGACCACCTTGTACTATAATGCAATAATTAATTTCACATGTTTTATAGATATTTGTTTTCACACTATTAGCATATTGTTTATGACGAGGGAAGCGACGAGGAAAGCTACTAATATTGTTAATGAATAATAAAGAATGACTTTATGTACAATAATCTACAAAGTCATTAGGTTAGATGTCCCATACACGTGAAATAATGACAAAGACTTGATGTAGATAATGACCCTTAATAAGTTATGGTTTAAGAGAACTACATATATATATATTTATATTTATTGATCACCGAATACGAAGCTTATCTTAACTGATTTAAATATTTAGTGAATATTTAATATTTTAAAATTTAAATTTTAACATCTATAATTCTTCTCTTATTTCAAATTATGATCTCTGTTATACCCAAAAAAATATTGGTCACTGAAAAAAAAATTTATATAAACACAAACATGAGGTTACAACTCCTAGAGATTGAAGATAAAATGCTTTATGACTGTAGGACTAACTTCTAATTCTGGAGGTGGTGGGAGAGATCATCCCTGTCCAAGGAAGATGGGGTTGATGAACCAAATTTTCGGACAAATCCTCCTTTCTTACTGATAAGCTGGCAATCCAGTGAGCCATCAAACTGAACTTCACCCCTCTGATATGTTGCTGATGCTAGCTGCATAAAATTAGGTTGCAATGGGACAATCGTCAATCTAGTTTTCATCCTCTTTTCTATCTACGATCTAATTGACCAGGTTAAAAGAATCAAATTCCAAAAATAAATCTTTTAAAAATAATTTTCTTCTCCTATAATGTAAAGGTGTTTATGGGTTAGTTTGAATCCGGCCTAAGGATGGTATTAACATTATTCATATGTACTCAAGCATGATCCGATCCGAAATATAATTATCAAATTTTATCCAAACCTACCTATATTTGTAAATGGGTAGTCCAAGCCTATTTAGGCTTTACCCATATTTTATATTTTTAATTTTGGTTTTCAAAAAAGGTTTGTTAAATTTAATTTTTATTAATTCAATAAGTTTCTTTAGTTAAGTTTTAAAATAAAAATAACTTAACACATTTTTTAATGCTTACATTATAATATTATATATTTAGTTTTTATATGATAAAAATTACATAATATATATAGATACAAAAATTATATATTATATAATTAAAATGGGTTAAGTCAAGCTAAGCTCAAGCTTTAAATATTGAAGTTAAAGTTCGATCATTTTTTATATGAGCCTTATTTTTTACCCAAAATTATTTTTAAAATAATATTTTTGCTTAAACTATTCAAAATAATGGATAGACTTTTACACTTGCTCTACTACAATGGCTCCCTGCTCTAAAGCCTCTGATTCAGCTAGTAGATAAAATTCAGCTACACAAGCTCTAGCACTGCCAGCAACGAAATTTACCTTCACAACCCTTGTACCACGAATCTGTCCATTAGTAATGAAATTTTTAAGTGATGCATTTATTTTGTCACAAAAAATACGTCAAACGTGACTAATGTAATCATTCCTTACTTTTTTTTTTTTGTTATTTATTTTAAAAAATCAATTATTTGGCGCCAAAATTTTTCACCGAAAAAAAGTTTGGCGGGAAATTTTTTGGTGACATTGTGACTATTATGTTATATCTTATTACTGATGGATTATTGAATATTTTTGTTCTCTGAAGAATTTTATTATCATTAATGACAAATTTGATATGTCATTAATAAGATCATGCGTTGTTTGTCATTCAAAAGTTACTATTAGTGACAAAAGAGTTTTGTCACCCGAGTGTTTTAGGTTATGAATTATGGCATTTTTTATTTGTCACTAATATAATCAATTGGTGTAATTGTTTATAAAAGACAAACATTTATTAGAGATGTATATATAACATAATTGGTATGAGTAACAAACTTCACTAAATCAGAAAAACATTATTTACTATATTAAATTAAAAAATAAGTGTTAAAGTGATTTAAATTTTTGTCATATAAATATGTATAAACAAATATGCTTAAAATATTTTATTACTTGTCTAATTTCATAATTTATAAAAAATGTTTAAGATTTAATTTATAGCTCAAAATCTTTCAAAAAATCTTATATATATCTATATTGTACTAGTTCCAAGTCTAAATAAATATATATACTTCTTAAATGTTTTTTAATATAATATAACTATTAAAAAAATTTCATCGCATATGAGTATTTATTTATTTAATTATATATTTCTTAGCTTAAATAAGTCATTGAAAATCCACAAAAGAAAATCAATCAAACAATTTTAAATAATGACTAGTGTCGATTTAGAGCAAAATCCAAACTACCAATATAAACAACATGTCGTGTTGTGCTTGATGGAAATCCGACATGTTAGAGTGCAGAAAATATAACCTAGTATGGAATTAGGACCAAGTCGATGGAGTCAGTCGCTTACCTGACTTTCAACATGGACATTATGAAATGGTCCAAAGCCACTAATTTTTTTTTTGAATAGGTGTGATTGGCCACCTTTTGGAATTCATATTTTGGAGTTATTAAACCCTCCGAATGGATCTCAAGGTAGTAAACTAAAGATAACATAAAAATGTTCGAGAGTTGATTACAAGTGGAGAAGGATGAGCATCGCACAACACACATCAATTGGTATCCCTTGACCACATGTTATATTAAATCTCAGTTACTAATTGATTTTAATTTTTAGGCATTTAAAAATAATTCATTGAATTTGTTTTGTTATATGAATTGAGTTTTTCACATATAAAGGAAAATTCTTTATATTTCGCTAGTAGACCTAGTGAAATACGAAGTATTTTATATTTTATTTGAAAAGAAATTTTGATTCAATTATTTTGAGAAAGATATTCCATTGTTAAAAATAATCAATGAGATTATTTTCGTTTACTAGATGAAATTTATAGACAATTTTTAATTTCTAGAATATTGCCTCAATTATTAAAATACATATGTATTGTAAAGGAAATGTTAAAAACTCCATGTTAACCTAAGGAAAATTATAAAAATTCTAAGGGTTTGGTACTGATGTAAAAATACTAACCAACATAAAAACTTAATTTCAATAAAATAAGCTTAGTGGACTTGTGTTTATATGAAAGTTCTTACATGATTCTCAAAGCATGGTTTTGGTAAGAAAAGTCTGAAATGATCTAAAGGTTCGGTTTTGGCATGAAAGCACTAACACAACCCTAAAGGTAAGCAAAAAGATAAAATGTACTAAAATAGCCCTAACGATTTGGTCTTGATATGAAAAGCTAACACAACCCCTTAGGTTAGGAAAATGACATAAAAAATACCCCTAAGTTTGGTTTTGACTAGAAAGTGCTAACACGATCCTAAAGGTTAGTAAATGGTATAAATATTCCAAATAAAGGTTTGATTTTGATATGAAAGTGCTAATACAATCCTAAGAAATATGTTTTGATGTAAAATGACTAGAAGAACTTTAAAGGATATATGCTGACATGAAAGTGATAATATTACCCTAAAAGTACCAAAAAGATCCTAAAGGTTCGGTTTTGACATGAAAATGCTAATACGACCCTAATGACCCAATTTTGGATGAAATTACTAAAATGACCTTGAAGGATATATTTTGATATGAAAGTGCTAATATGACCCTAAAAGTAGCAAAATGTCCCTAATGATTTGGTTTTGACGTAAAATGGTAACACAACCCTAAAGACCAATTTTGGGTGGAAATCACTAAAACGATATTGAGGACATATTTTGATATGAAAGTGCTAGTACGACCCTTAAGACTAGGCTTTGATGTAATGGACTTGGTATGAGCTAATTGACATGGTTTAATGTAGGTGACAGTTTTAATTCTAAGTTTGGCCAAGAAACCAAAATGCCCCTAGAATGCATGTTTGACTTAGGAAAAGTCCAAAATACTCCTCTTGGGTTAGACAAAGCTAGGAAAAGTATCTAAAAATATCATATAGATACCTAATTTCATCTGGGCCCTTTTTTCCAATAGTCTGAAATATCAGAGATGGAGAATTCAGTAACCGCCTCGATAGAAGTCAACCTACTCCAGTTAGAATGGGTGTTTCCAAGACCTATCTGGTCATGTCTAAATGGCCGCTCATGCCTATGATAGAAAAATTGCCATTTCGAGGGCCATAGAGAAACAATTCTCGGATTAAAAAAGATAAGTATAAAAGGTAAAAACAATTTTTAAATACCTTTTTGTGAAACTTAGGTATCTATTTTTGCAAATGATATTACAGCAAAAATTCCCATTTTTAAAAATTTTTTGAGAATTTTTCTTGAAATTTTGGGAATTGATCGTCGTGTATTTTTGCTGATACACATGTAGATTTATGCTAATACTCATCTCGAAAAATTATAAATATTGAAGAAAAAATCCATAGAAGCATTTTATACCATGATGTGTTAAGTTGTAAAAATTATTTATTAATTTTGAACTTTTCACAAAACCACAAGTGATTTATCATAAAATTTTTCTGTAAAATTTGCTCCAAATTTCAAATTTTTATCTTTATTATTTTTATTATTTGTTATTTTTAATAATATGGTGAATTTAATTCATTTTTATAAATTTGAATGTATTCTTGAAATTTTCTCGACTCCAAAATCTGACTTTTTCCTTTATAAATTTTTTTCTGTAAAATTTTTTAGAATTTGAAATTTTAAATCTTTTCACTTATTTCCATAAAATAACATGGACTTAAAATTTTAAAATTCCAATTCATTTTTATTAAAAATTTTCCTCGATAAGGGTTTTTGTTGTAAAATTTTTACAAGTTGTAAATTTTTAATGACCTTTTTCTTACATATAAAATTACAGATTTTTAATTGAACCTCTCACTTGATTAAATTGCTAAGGGAATTTGTCATGGGAAATTTTATTTTAAATACATAATTTTTATCTTGTTACAATTTAATCCTTTCAATTAATTTTTATGATATAATTTCTAAGCTTATCTTAAAGCCATGCTTTAAAATAATGATGACTCATATATGGTGAGCCATGTAAGATGATGAGAAGAATTTAATAAGCTTTTATCCAAATAAGAAAAATCAAGGAAAAGTCATGAAAAAATAAAATAAAGAACCAAAAATGGCTTAAAATTCAGCGAAGAGGGGTTTTCCTCCACCTTGGTCGAATCCTCCTTTATAAAATAAGGGGAGTTTTCAAATAGTGGTAATGGCTTCCATAGCCAAATTTTGCCATTTCACTTGGGAATTTTCAAGAATTTTCAAGCTTTTAAAGGTAGTTTCACATAGAAATCTTACCATTTTTGCTTATATTCTTCATTTTCCATCATTTTTCTTCCTTTTAGTGAGCTTGATTATCATTTGTGCTCATGGATTTTGATCCATGTTTAAAGGCCGAGTGTTGAAAGCCGTGAACAAGTTCTTGATTAAGTTGTGAAATTTGATTTTTTTACTTAACAAAAACTTGATTTTCATCAAGAAAACATGTTTTCATTGATATGTTGCTTATTTTATCATGTAAATATATTGATGATTATGCTATGTTCCTTGGTATTTTTTATGAATATATTTATAAAATTTGCTTATATGTTTATTTTGTTTATATTTTCATAAATGTCAATGTTGATTTAAGCTTGGTAGAGATTAGGATATACGTTTATGTTGAAAAAAAGAAAAATTTCTTGGTTGATTGAACTTGACCAAGTATGTTTATGGCTTTAAATGAAGTTTGTTTCTTAATTTTATGACATTTAGGACCATTTTGCAAAGTTTGAAAGTTGTAGGATATAGTCACCTTATTTTGTCCAAGCCAATTTCTAGCATCTTAGGACTTAATAGAAGGGTAAAAGAATAAAATAATAAAAATAAAAATGCGAAAAACTGTTGGCTGCCATGTCGCCAAGCACTATTAAGCGACATGGCACCACGTGAAAATATTTTTTGGAAAAGGTTTGAAATGCCTTGGGACCATATTAAGAAAACGAAAAAGGTATCGAAGGTCACCATTAAAGTCATCATCAAAGTCATTCAGATAAGCATGGAGTAGTTTCCTATTATTTTTGGCTAAAGTGAGGTGTTCGGAGAGCAAAAAGTAAGAAAAATCCACATTTTTGCATGCATATATCGATACATAGCTTATAAGTACTTATACAGGGCTTCAATGTTATCAAGATTCAAAATTTCACTATTTGTATCGATACAACAAGGTAATATATCAATACGCAAATCAATGTATTGATACTTTAGTCAATTGTATTGATATTGGCTATGTCATGACTAAAATTTGATTTTTGGCCAAAATGTATCAATACAATTTGGGAATATACCAATTCATTCTTCATTGTATTGATACATCTTGTGCAGTTTGTGGCATTTTTCAACCTTTTGCCCTATTGCCTTAAAACACAAACTTGGCCATAATTTTGGCCCCAAAATCATTTAATTTCAGACATGGATTTATCTATATCAAGTGACCATCATTTTTAGACTTCAAGCATTGGATTAAAACATTTTGCATGGCCTATTAAGCATAGAATAGGGACATTTCGTGCTATAATGTAGATTAGACAAGGGCGAGGCAGAGCTTGATCACTATGTTAACTCATGCATGGCCTCCCTCTGCTACCAAAGTTCTATATCAGCCAATGGAATGCTAAAAGCTTGCTCTTTTTACAATAAGTCACCGTGTTATACATGCCAAAGGTCCCAAATATCCTTTTTGCTTAGTCATTTTGATAATTGAAATATGATCATGTACAATCTAATTGCCATGTTCAACCAAAGAGGATACATATTTTTTACCTCAGCCTCTAAAACACTCTCCCATTGCCTAAACTCTATTTCCATAGCCCCCTCTTCACCTTTCCTAAGCCCTTTTAAAACTTTCCATTTCCTTCATTTCTGATCTCAAATCACTTCTCCATTGATACCATCACCCTTAAGCTCTTTTCTTTCATTCCCTTCTTGTTAATACATAGCAAAGTGAAGGAAGAAAGTGAGCTCAAAATTTGAACATTTTTTTTAAAGGAAAAGCTAAGGAGCAAAGCTACTAGGATAGTTTTCTATCCATTTTCTATTTATTTTCTATTTTTATCATTAACATTATCTTTAGTAAGCCATATCCATGTAGCCATGACCTTATTAGAACCTTCATGCATTGTTGTGACTTTGGTTGTGGTAGTTCTAGGAACTGATATAAAAGACCAAAATGCCTTTACCATGTATTTTTAACTTCAAAAAATTAACAAAATGTCTTCCTTGGCTTGGCCAAGGGTGAAAATGTGCTAAAAAAATTTTGTTTTTCAAATAAAGACCTTGGAAATATTAAATGCACAAGCATAAGCTTAAAAATCTCCACTCCAATTTGAAAGTTCATTTACAAGCTAATATCGCCTAATGTCAACAAAATATTCAAGTGAGGATGACAACCTCATCTACCATTCTTACACATGATAACAATATATCAAGACAATGTAAGTAACATGGAAAATAAGTAAAGAACATAAACATGAAATAATAATGATAAGGATGGAAAAAATTAAAATTAAGAACATGAATATTATAACAACAATAGAAGAAAAGTAAATAAGCCTAATTTAAATAACATTAAAGGTAAAATTTTACTCAAAGTTTGGCCTTAAAAATGGTTTTCGCAGCTTTGGTTCAGACATCCCCTAAGCTTAACTTAGGGTCATCAAGCTTTAACTTGAAACATAAAGTAAGTATAACAATAGATTAAATAAATTAGTAAGAGCATAAAAAATTTTGCTCATGCTTTGCCACTAAAAACATTTAAAACCTTAAGCTCAAGCAATCACCTAAGTTAAAACTCAAGATCATAAAGTTTTGAAAATTATAAAAGAATAAATAAAATAAAATAACAAAAGCAATGAATTAATTAAATTAATAAGAACATTAAAGCAAATAATTTGCTTATAGTTTAGCATCAAAAATGATTGATACAACCTTAGCTCAAACATCATCTAAGCATGAACTTTAGATTATCAGGCTTTAACAAGATGAAGATGAAGATGAAAATGATAATGATAATGAAAACTAAATAAAGAAAACAAAAAATGAACAAGGTAATCATCTACCTTAAATTAAAATGATGAAAAACTTTTTTTTTTCCTTTTTCTCTCAAGGTTCACTCAACATTGGTGTTTAAGTAAATAAGAAAAGATGAGCCAAAAACAAAACCCACTCTCTCTTGTTGGCATCACTTTCATTGGATCTTATATATATTTTTTATTTCACCAAATTTTGCTTCATCTTTTAGTTTTTGTCCAATCCCCTATGCAATATTACTTGCCAGACCTCTTACACCTCTTACATGCGTTGATGTTTGGCCAATTATAACATATGCATGTCCAAAAAGCTAACTTCCAAAATATCCGATAATTATTCCCATGCATGGTGGATGATATTATGTACCAAATATGAATTTAGCACATTAGATTTAATTTATGGAGTTACCACTAATCATTTTTATCTAGGTGTAATTAGTTACCTATATGATCTATCCCCTTTTAATGTAATTCTAAGCTTGACAAAGGCATTAAAAAGAATAGGTCCTTATCTACTTACCAAAACGAGGTTCGAAAATTCGGTTATGTTTGAGGAATGATCGACACCTCCCAAAATGCCTATCTAGGATAGTACCTAATTAATCCCATATTATCCTAAATTGCTTTTAAACTGAATGGTCTTAATTTAATTTAAATCTAAATCATCTTATCCTAATTTATTTATTATCTTGAAATTTATTAATCAAAATAAAAAATTGACTTAAAATCAAAATAATTAATCCTAGAATAATATTGAATTAAACCTAAAAACCAAAAAAAAAAAAAAACAAGATCTTTTAATAACTATATATAAAATAAATCTGAAAGTAAATAAAACATTTTTAAGGAAAAAAATCATCATTTTGGTAATCTCATCATGACGTCAATCCTAGACCTGCTCAAGGGTCGGGCTACCCGCCCAAGCTCGAAGGTCCGTCTGATATTTGGGAGGGTTTGGACAAACATAATAGGCCCGAAAATGGGCTTGGACAAAAAAAAAGCCCGATTAAAAAATGGGTCGGGCTTTGGGTTCAACTTTCAAAACTTGAGCCTAGCCCGGTGCGACCCATTTTACTATTATATTATATATTTATTTTATATTTTATGTATTATGTATTTTTTATAATATAAATGATACATATATAGTATTATAGTGTAAACTTTAAAAGTTAATTTAAATTATTTCTTTTTATAAACTTAATAAAAAATTATTAAATTAATAAAAATTAAATTTTAAAAAAATATATTTTTTAAAAAATAAATTATAAAAAATATAATATAGGCAGAGCCTAAATTGGCTTGGAGTATCTATTTACAAATATAAACAGGCTTAGATAAACATATTTAATATTAATATTATACTCAAACCCAATCAAAATCCGATTCGATCTGACCCACGAGCAGGTCTAATCAATCCCATGACTACCATTCAACCATCTGGCAGAGCCAACAAAATAATAAAATTAAACTTTCATGCGAGTAAGTAATATGCAAACCCGTGATCTCAATCCACCTGTTAACAAAATTTAGAATAGATTTTTACCATTTTTTTATTTCCAATTGAATTTCTCTCTCAGCCTACTTTTCTTTTCAGATAGCTTTAGGTTTTCAGACCGCTGATGTTCTTCAAAATCTAGTATTGTACCACTGCGTATGTGTAAACTTCGAAGAACGATCGTGTATCGTCGTATATTAGTATTAGAAACTCCAACCTGGTCAAAAAATTCAAAAATTGCCAAAAAAAATCGAAAATATGAAAACAAACCCAAAGAATTTTGGGGAAAAAAAAAAAAAAACTAACACTCCTTTTTTTTTTTCCCCCCAATCTTTAAATAAAGCATGTTCATTACTTTCGATACTAGAAAATATTTGTCAAGGGTACCTTTGTTATTAAGTTCTTTGGCTTTTGATTAGATAAACATTTGGAGTAAAATAATGAAAATTGTTTTTGGATGAGAAGTTAACGGAAAAAAAACACTTTTTCAAGGCTAGAATGGGGCAATCTTGTCCAAATAAGTTTTGAAAGCTAGAAGAATTTGTTAAAGAAAATTATGGTTCAAAAGAAGGAGTTTTTACATTGTTAATAGCTTAAAAGTGTGAAGAGTTTAATTTTGATTTGATATATGTACGAATATGAATCTTGTTTTTGGTTTTTCTAAAGAGAATGAAATATAAATTATTTTTTTATATATTGAAAATGAAGATTTTTTATACTAATGTATGCTAGGTGCTAAAATCTGACTCATTATGTTATGTCTCAATAAATGCCAACATATCGAATTTTATATAAATATATAAAAATCAAAGCCTTCGACAAAAAAAAAAAAAATTTATCTCACGTGGATATTCTAATTTTTTGATAGTGGATTTTACTTAAATCATTGCCATGAATCATGCATTTAATTATTTTGAATTTGATTTGATTTGAATTTTGAAATAATTGTCATGATTCATACGTTTAACTATTTTTTATATGATTTAATTTAGATTTTTATTACCATATACATTTTTAATTAACTTAATTTTTACTATGTATTGGACTATTATAAACAAGAGTTTTTGCAAACCCTAAAAACCATGTTTGAAGTTAATTCTTTTAA
>JAQSVH010000009.1:2639116-2662617 GCA_029448705.1 Adansonia digitata
AATGCTATTTTATTTAACCACTATGAATCTAGCCAGTTTTTATTGGGAAAGGTGTGGTTCTTAAGGAAAAAGGAATGAATACTATCATGGTGGCCTCAGTAGATGCATGGAAACACTTAGATTTCCTATGCAAGAATTATATCCGTAATAGGACTGGATAACACGTTATATAATGTGTATAGTCTAATAAAAATAATGAGAGAGTTGTGGGATTCCTTAAACAAGAAGTATAAAATTAAGGATGCCAGCATGAAAAAATTCATAGTTTGCTAGTTTTTGAACTTCAAGATGGTGGACTCCAATACCATGATCAGTCAAGTCCAAGACTTTTAATTGATCTTCCATGCAATCACTTTCAAAGGTATAGTGCTTAACGAGCCATTTCAAGTGGCCATTTTGTTAGACAAATTATTCAGGAATTATCTTTAGCACACAAGAAAGCAGATAAATTTAGAGGACTTGATTATCCGATCAATTAGGATAACCATGATTTAGAAAGAAGAGTGGAGTTCAAACTATGGATGCCATGGCAAATGTTGTGGAACATTTGCATAAGATCAATAAAATGAAACAAGTTGTTTGCAGTTCTTCCAATGCAATAAGAAAATCGATGTCAAAATGTTAATAGGTACTTGTTCTGTATGCAACAAGCATGTTAAAAATTGTTATCAGAACAAGAACAAGAATAAGAAGACTCAAGCTACTTAGTTGATGACAATTAGATTGAGCTAGTTACTATGTGTGACTAAAGTGAATATGGTAAAAAACTCGAAGACTTGGTGGATAGGTATTGATGCCACTTTTCACGTTTGTTTTCTATAGGAAACGTTTCACTGAATATAAGGAAGTTGCTCATAATGAGTAATTGTTTATAGGAAACTCTTCAATATTCAAAATCCGAGGCCATAGAAAGGTGATGCTCATGATAAACACTCTGTTGATAAGTTCAAGATTACCTCAGAACTTGTAAGGGAGGCTATTTTAGTAGCCAATTATTTTTTAATAATATACCTCATAAGAAATCAGATAAGAAACCATATGATTTGTGGGAGGGTTGAAGACCATTTGACAAATACGTGAAGATGTAAAGATGTCTTGCTAAAGTAATAAAGGTTAAGATATGACCTAAAATTGATAAGGATTGAGTCAATATCAATAAATGCGAATGAGCATGTTCAATGTTTCATTTGATATGATCATAGCCTAGTGTTTGAAGGAAAGAAAAGGACATGTGGGAAAATATCAATTTTGTGCAACAAGGAAATTTAGGTGTGATCCTGGTGCTTATGAGGACAATGACATAATAGGGGGAAAAATGTCATAGCTTGTTAACAGCATGCTTAGGTGATGTCATGACTATCACCACATGCTCATCGATCGCTCAGATAACATGCACGACTTAAAAAAAATGTTGATGAAGTATCCCTTGCTTTAGGATTTAAATGTGGTGTGATAAGGTCTAAAAAAACATGTTTCTCATAATTAGAGTAGGGGAAACCATTGAATGACTTGCTCATTGCCTTATTTGATACAATCATGCCTAGTCTTTGAAGGCAAAAGAATGACATATAAGAAAATATCAACTTTGTGCAACAAGAGAACTCATATGTGACCTTGGTGTCAATGAGGGCAATGACATAATAATTGTCATGGCTTGGCAACAACATGCTTAGGTGCTATCATGACTGTCACCACATGCACCCCAATCGCTTGAATGACGAGCACGCCTTAAAAAAAACATTGATTGAAGTATCCGTTGCTTTGGGATTTAAATGTGGCATGTTAAGGTGAAAAAAATATTTCTCATAATTGGAGTAGGGGAGACCATCTGACGAATCGCTTGGCCCATTAGTCTTGGATGACCACTATAAAGTGGCCAAAAACTTGGAGTCACTATCGATCATTTTGGGTTAAATGTGACAAGACACCTATTAAAATTGATACCTTGAGTTATGAAACTTGAAGAATCAATTTTATGGACTATGTAAATCAGAGTTTGTTTAAAAAAGTCTGAGAGTCGATTACCCATGAGGAAGGAGTAGCACCTCTATGACATCCTGAATCGATACAATCTAGCCATAATTCATCTCAATTTTGTTTTTCTCGATTTTCATATAGTCATCATTCGTGTGTACTTTCCTTCTTATGATGCAATTTTAGAAATATAAAATTCGAGTTTTATAATAAATTCAGACTTGTCTATATAACTTAGGAAAATAGAGAAACATAAAGATTAAAACAATTTCTAGATTTTTAATTTGAAAAGGATATTACATGTTGAGCATTAGAGGAATACTAACATAGGACATTACCGCTGATGGATTTTAGGAAATTTAATTTTTAAAACATAGATGCAAAATTATCACCAAGAAAGGAAAAATGTTAGTAAGGCGAAGAGAAATATAATAAATAACGCATAAGAATAAAATGAACGAGGCAAAAAAAGGAAAAACAATCAAAATGTATCTCGTAATTATCCTTGATTATTGAGGAATAACCAAAATAACAATTGGAGACATATTTGGACTTGTTGGTTGTATAAGCTGCAAAAAAAAGGAGGTTTTTATTAGAAAATTCGAGGTAGCCCAAGAGAGAAATTTTGGATTATTGAGTGAAGTTTGAAAGATAGGGTTTGAGTATCCCCTCAAAAAATAGGGTTGGAATATCCTCAAAAGATTAAAATTTAGTTGGAAAACAAAATATTTTGATTAAAGACTTAGCTCGAGAGAATTAATTTAGATTTTGAGTAAAATTTGAAAAAGCAAGGTTAAAGTATCCCTTTGGAAAATAAGATTGGAGCATCCCTAAAAAAATTTTAGTATTTTTTGAAGAGTGGTAAAGTGAATTCCGAATTAAAACTAGCAATTGAAATAAAAGGCAAAATTGGTTTCTTGGGCCTTGATCCAAGCCTAAGGGGACCCATATGTGACACATGACTCAATAGAGTATTGGTCAGATTCATTTTAAGGCATTCGAATACCTTAAAATGGTGGTTTGAGAAAATTCATTAATTTTACCTAGGGCTAAAGATAGGGGACAACATCACATTATCTGGCTTCTTGAATTTATTCTAGGCTTATCTAAAGGCTTCAAGGGGCAAAAAAGATATCGTTGGAAATGAAACTCAATGAGGATTAATATAAAAATATTCTAAAAATCCCAAAATATTTACTTTTTGGGTGGAATTAATCTTTGAAATCGAGTTTTGAATTAGCATTGGTAGCATGTACAGGGGAAAGGTATAGTGAACTTTAAAAAATCATCCTGAATACATTTAGAATTGTTAAATCACAAATGATACCTTTTTGAAAAAAGAATTTCGTAGACTTTTCAAGAAAAATATTTAAAATTAGAAAAAATCATCTAATGGGTTGAAATGGCCCAAATAGAATATGAATCACTAATTCAAGGGGTTCTAGATAGCAAAGGTTCATATTTTGTTTAAAAATCATATAGTGCAGTCTATAAAACCCTTATCCGAGCACATCTACGAGCAAATGAGATATCGTTTGCTATCTAGAACCCCTTGAATTATGACATGTATCTCATATAGTGCAGCCCAAACCTTTACAAATATCTATATGGCATGTATCTCATATAAGGCAGTCCATAAATCCTTCATCCGAGCACATCTAAGGGCAAACGAGATATCGTGGGAATGCTAATTCAATGCCTTTTAAGGGAAAAACATCTAAAAATTCAAAAAAAAAATCATTTTGGGTTTGAAAATAGTTTTTCATGCCTTACATGACATGTATCTCATATAGTGCAGTCCATAAATCCATCATCCAAGCACATATAGAGGCAAATAAGATATCATGGAAAAGGTAATTTGATGCCTTTTGAGGGAAAAATATCTAAAAATTCAAAAAAATCATTTAGGGTTTGAAAATAATTTTTCAAGTCGGGGTTACAATGTCGCTAGTACGGAAACAAGGGAATTTTCAACTTTAGGATTTAGCTAAACACGTAAAAAGGTTCTAGACATCTAAATGTCCATAATTTTGGGTCCATGGCAATGGAGTAACCAACTTAGATCTTGAAGAATGGGCCAGTAAATGATCCATCATCTATGGCATTTGGATATGAACAATAAGGCTCACAACAAGTCATTTAATCAATCACTCGATAAAAACAAAATATATTTTTGGGACTATAAAACAGGTTTTGTTTTGCCTAATTAAGCATTGAATCCAAACATAAAAGCTTGTTTTATCCCCAAGATTAGAGGATTAATGGATTGAAAATATTAAATCCATATTAATCTTCATTTATCGAAGTTAACAGAGACTTAAGTTAGGGGTTTTTAGAAAACAAATTTTTACGAGCAACCACAGGGGCATTTTAGCAAACCTGAAATGAACTAAGCATAGTAAAAACACCATATATGAGCAAACATCCAAAACAAGAAGGTATCTCATCATTTTAATCAAGAAATCAAGGTGAAAATGCATTCAAATGCATGATTATACTAAATATATGTTAAGATGGACATTTAATCATACATTGAACATGTGAAAATAAATAAAACATAGCAAAGAATGCATGAATAGGGGGTTGTTTTAAAGGCAAAATGAAACAAGGCATTTTTAGTCATCCAAACAACATCAAGACATTAAGAAATCACCAAAGATCCTAGAACTACTACAACTAAGGCCACAATAATGCATGAAAAACCTAAAATGGGGTCATGGTCATATGGAAATGGCTCACTACAATGATGAAAATGATGATAATGATAGAAAATAAATGAAAAATAGATAAAAAAAAATACCCAAGAAGCTTCACTCTTTACTTTGAAACTTTAAGTAGAAAACTACTCAACTTTGAGCTAGCAACAAAGCATTTTTGATATGATATGTCACTTTAAGTAGAAAATAAATGTAATAATACATTTTTGAAGGTAATTTATGCTTGACAATTAAAATATTCAAACATAATGTATCCACTTGAAATGATATATCAACAACTTAATTTCAATTGATTTAATCAATTATCAATTTTTTAAAATCAATATATTTATATGTTATATGTATCAATAATTTTAAAATCAACTATAGGTTAGAACGTAGCAATGATCATAATGTGTAATCAACATAAAAAGATATACTGGTTTATATATAAACATATAATTGTATATATAGCTTAAAAGGTGGAAGTTATAGATTAAAAAATTTTAAATTAAATAATTTTTTAAATGCATATAATTCAAAAAATAAATATTTATAATTATAAAAACATAACGAAAACTTATTCTATGCATTAATGATGACAATTAAAATCTTATTACCTCTTACATGAATTTAATTAAGAGGCATTTTACGTAAGTAATAATAAAAAGTAAATGTACTATGTATAATTTTTTGAATCGTTTTCATAAATTAAAAATGCATTTATTAAAGAGCACAAGCAATTTTTTAATACTTTTCATGTATTATCAATTATATACACCATACATATAAGATGTTTCCTTTTCCTCCATAAATTTTGGGCTCCAGTTTATTATTATTTTTATTTATTATGATTCAATACAATTTTAATTAACATTTATAAATTTAATTTTAATTTAATTTTAATAATTTATAAGTAGTTTCTATAGATATAAATTATAATAATAAATATATTAAAAATAAATAAAAAATATAATGAATAAGAATCTAATATATTTATATAGATATAACTTATTTGCTTTTTGTTAAAAAAAGTTGGAAGAAAGAAAAGAGGAAAGTAAAATAAATATAACTAATTCCTTAACAAAATTATACCAAATCATAGTTTGATCTATCTAAATTAAAATTTGACATTCAATGGATAACTTTTTTTATATATAATTTTTCTCCACAATTTCTATTTTTGATAAATAGATTGGAAACTTGGATAAAAACTGATACTGTACATAATAAAAATCCATCAAAAATTTAAATTTTAAATTACAAAAAAAACTTAGATAAAAACTGATACTGCACATTTGCTTTCAATATAATTTTAGAATGTATATATAAGATTTCCATGGAAAGTTTTTGAAGGTCTAAGAAATTAGTCGTAGTGTTTTTGTTTTGTTTTTGCCAAAAAGGTAATATAATAATTAAAAAAAATTTAATATGGCAAGATATGACAACGACCGTTCGGAAGGAACAAACGCCTTTAGCAAAACCGGACAAAAGAATTTTATATCTCTGTCTTTCTCTCTGTTCCTTGTAAAATTCTCTGTTTCAGAAATTTCAAGCGTTTTTTCAAAATTTCAGCTCCATATGATCACTGGTGCTGAATCACACTAACTCAAAATCTTTTCTTTTTTTAATTTTTAAAACCAAATGCTTAATTATGATGTCACAGCTGCGTGAACCTTTGTTTCCGTTTACATGGACCATAATGTAACCGTTTTCACCGACCGCCAAGAATCCGTCACCAACGATGACGATGATTCCAAAACCGTTGATCACGGCGAAGGATGCGGCGGTTCTGGTAGGATAGGCGGCAGCATTGCGGAGAGGAGGGCGGCAACGTGTGGGTTCAAGGCAGAGACGATAAGTACGGCGAGGTTCCGGGCCTCCGCTAGCCCATTGGGCTCCCCATCGGCCCGGTCGCCTTACCTTACCATTCCTCCTGGGATCAGCCCCACTGCTTTGTTGGATTCTCCCATTTTGTTGCCAAATGCTCAGGTACCCGTTTTTTGTTTTTACTGAATATGTATTATTTTTCGTAATTAATAATTTTTTCCATCATTTTGAATGTCACAATCTTGTACAAAAATGAAGTATTTTATTGTGACTGTCAGAAAATCATCTTTAATGTTTCTTTTTTTTTTTTTTATAATCTCTATTTTTTTTTTTTTGGTTAAATTTTCTACTTTCGGATGCAAATCATCAGGAAAAAAAAAAACCGATTTGATACATAAACGAAAACTATTTTTGAAGAAATAAAAATTAAAATTGTACAAATTATTTTGGGAGCAGAACATATGATTTTACCGTAACATGGAGTTTAATCATATTAAATATAAGTGGCATTGTATTTATGCTATTTTTCCATTTGTAATGGAATGTCATTTTACACTTTCACTACCGTTTGCTTTTATTTATTTATTTTTTTTAGCACATCCGTAAGAAACATAAAGAATGAAAAAAAAGGTTTAAAAAAAATCACCAGAGCCTTTTTTATTTAGTGATGATTATGTTTATTGGCAGGTTTTTTTCCTTACATGCATTTTGTTGGGATTCAAGGATGTTGGCATAAAAATTTGTACTAGAATTTGATATTCTGTACTTATATGACATGAAAATCATGGTGTAATGGTAATGCCTTAATCAGGCATTTATTCTTTATAATTGAAAGAAGTACTTTAAATACAATGTAACGATAATTTGTACTATATGAGTTGTCCAGTCACAACTACGTATATTCATCGCTTTTGATGTTTGCATCAGCGTATAATTATTTCAATTGTTTCTTCCATTGGCTGCCACAAATTCTAGCCTCCAAAGGAAATATTTTAGTTGTCTGGTGATAAGAACTGCTGAAGGAAACTGGAAACTAGGATCAGCAAAAACTCATTGATTATTCAAAACAAATTATTATTAAAATCCCCTCAACTCAATTCCAAAAAAGGGTTCTTAATATCTGATGTTGTTGATTATAATTGTACGTGATTCGTATATTACATCTGAACTCTAGAAACTAAGTACATTTAACATGATTTGTTTTTGGTACTGATGAAGCTTAGTTAAATTCAGTGAAGCATGTTCGAAAGCTTTGATAACTATGGAGTTCTTTATGAATTGGATTTTATTATGCTTGCCTTGTGCTATATCACTGATATTTAAAAGAAAAAATATCCTGTATTCAACAATGCTATTTAAATTTTTTATCTACACTGTTTAAAGAAAATTATTGTATATGAATATAGGAAAGGTTTCATTAATATCTCATATTTCTTGTTCATGTATAGTTCTGGTGTTTTCCAATAGCATGTTCTCTAATGGCTTCTGTTTCTGGAAAAGGCATCTCCAACCACCGGAACATTTAGCAATCATGATGATATCAACAAGGGGGACAGAGACAGCAAAATATTTTCTTCCTTCATACTCAAGCCAAAGACCATGGATTCTCAGCAAAACTTATCTAGTTTAGAAGATCAGGTAATTTCCTTCTATTCTAGTAGTACTTTGTCGTAAAGTTTAAATCCCTGCTGTTGCCTGCAAGTTTCATAAACTTGACATTCACGTAATCCTTCACAAGTGTTTATATACGAACTGCATTTGAAACGACTTATCTAAACATTGGCTTGTATAGTTATGACTCGATGTCTTATTTTCCAGCCTTTATTTTTAACTCCAATTCATTTTAACTTTAACTATTGTTTAGATAGAATTTTAATTCTGTGGCACTTCTCCATTTCCCTTTTATTGTTACCTTTGACGTGTTTTTCAATTTTTTTTTTATCAAAACCAGTTAAGCTGACCAGTTTTGCAGATCAAGAAGGATACTATAACGGCCCTTTTATGTTCATCCTACTGAAAAAATGGTGGCATTTGCTTTTGGGTAGATTTCTACCGTTCTCCATGAGATTAATCCTTTTCCATGTCAGTTTTTGTTATTTGGGTCTTAGGAGATAGACCTGAACTTCTTCAGATGCAATACTCTAAAGTTGCTAAAATAGGAAAGTAAATGCTAATTGTGCTGGTAAAACTATCCTTTCAGAAGTTTGGTTGAAGTGGATTCCAACTTATTCTAAATTCTATCAACCTTGTTCTGCTGTAAGTAGATAGTTCAGAATTTCATCTTTGTTTATTGTGTCTATAAACTGATTGTACTTAATCAGTCAATGGTCAGAATTCATGCTTGTGATATGCTTTATGAACAGAAGTTATATTGTGACTCCGTCCATTTTTTTTAGCTTTGGTTGGAAAACTAGCATTGTTTGATAGTATTGTGAACCTGTGGTTATTTTGTAGATTAATTGATGTCTAACATCACATATGTTCTTTATATGTCTTATCATAACGTCAGGGCAGTTCTAAAGGGGAATGATGTCATCTTGGCAGGCAGAATAATTTGATTATGACAAGTTTTTATATTTGGACTAGTTTCCGGTTTAGATGGGATTATCAAACATGAGGTTCTTATCATCTGTCACATGTATATCTAGGTGTTTCATCTAAAACACTCCTTCAGTTAGTGATCAATTTTATATATGTAGGTTCCTTCTTTCAATCTCATTCAGAACGCTGAGGTTGGTTATCAAACTCTTGTCCATTTGGATAGACCTTCGGATTTCAAATTTCCTGCAGAATTTTCAGAAGAAGCTACTTCGAGGAGTTTTGCAGCAGATTCACTTGCTGATGTCAAAATTTTAAATAACATTGTAAATGATAATTCTAATTTGAGATTACATCCTTCTGAATTGGGTAGTGATTGTACATCTATGCAGAAAGAACCTCTTCATGGCCAAGATATCAGCACACATCTTTCGGAAGGTGATCAGAAGGGTACAAACACTGCAATGGGAACAGCAAGAACATCTGAAGATGGATATAATTGGAGGAAGTATGGACAGAAACATGTAAAGGGTAGTGAATATCCAAGAAGCTACTATAAATGTACCCATCCAAATTGTCAGGTTACAAAGAAGGTAGAGCGTTCAGTTGATGGCCAAATTACTGAAATCATCTACAAGGGCGCCCATAATCACTCAAAGCCTCAGCCTTGTCGTCAGTCATCCACTTTATCATCTGAGGAAATGTCAGAGAGTGTAGAAGGAGGTGGAACTTGTGTCAAAGTTGAATGTGGTTTAATTTGGAGAAATGCACAATCAGGTTCGAAGGATATTAAGCATGGATCTGATTGGAGAGCTGATGGTCTGGAAAGAACATCCTCAACATCTATTGTAACTGATCTTTCTGATCCACTATCAACAGCCCAAGGGAAATCCGTTAGTGCATTTGAATCAGCTGAAACTTCAGAGTTTTCATCGGCACTTGCTAGTCATGATGATGATAACAATGATAGGACTAACCAGGTAAGTATGTCACTCTGTGATGATGCAGCTAATGACAGTGAATCAGAGTCAAAAAGAAGGTAAGTTTCTGTATTAGTATACATGTGAATCAATGAATGTGTATTTAAGGGGAGATGCTATTAGCTTTTACTAATTTATATTTTACTCTCTCTCTCTTTTTTTTTTTTTTTTTCACAGGAAGACAGAGAGCTGCTTGACTGAGATGAATGTGGCATCTGGGGCTCTCCGTGAACCAAGAGTAGTTCTGCAAATAGAAAGCGATGTGGACATACTTGATGATGGTTATCGTTGGAGGAAGTATGGACAGAAGGTTGTCAAAGGAAACCCTAATCCTAGGTACCAAAACTTGTCAGCTGTCTCTTTTTCTTTCTATATCACGTTTCTTTTGCATGTGAAACTAAACGAATAAAAAAAACCCTAAACGAATCATGCAAATATGCAGGGGAAAATTTTATGTTTAGGCTTTCAACTTGCATGTTTCTGCTAGATTTATGGGATTAAATACATGTTATTAATTATCGAATGCTAAAAAAAAAAAGATCAAGCTTCGTGCTTTGACATATAAAAACTGTTGAAAAAATTTTTTGTTGTTTATCTTGTAGGAGCTACTACAAATGCACAAGTCCTGGATGTCTTGTGAGAAAACATGTGGAAAGAGCTATGCATAATCTAAAATGTGTACTCACGACGTACGATGGAAAACACAATCATGAAGTTCCAGCAGCCAGAAGCAGCAGTCATGTTAACTCAAGTGGTTGTAACTTGCCTCCAACTGTGCCAAACACTCAAGCTGCCCTGTCGTTATCCGGAAATAGCCATACTCTAAAGCCTGAAATACCAATCCAAGATTTTGCACCTCCTTCTGATGGAAAGCCTGAATTTGAAAGTGAATATGCGAGACCCAGTTTCCTTGGGGATTTCAGCAACGATATGAAGCTTGAGGCAGCTTCTCTGGCTTCCATTTACCAAATGAAGTTTCCTTCCATACAGAAAGCTATTCCTTATGGCTCTTTTGGATTGAACACAAACTACATTGCAACTCATTCATCTGGCTCAATTGCCTCAACAGTTCCAAATTTTCCAATTTCATTGCCGTTGAATCTCCCAACATCTGCAAATCTATCATTGACTGGTTTTGATATTAATAATGGTGGAAAATCAACTGGTCCAACTCACTCTTTCCTTCCAGGGAAACAGTTTAAAGAGAACGGTGCAAGATTCCATGGGATTAAACGGGAGCTAAAAGATGATAACATTTATGATCCTCGCCTTCCTATTGTTGACCATGCAAGTGCATCATCATCATCATCATTCTATCAGCAGGCCAATGGAAAATTTCCATCCTAGAACGTGTTTATTTGCATTTTAGCAGAGTCTGTAAGATGTTGCTTCTACTTGAGTTTCTCCAGAATCAAAGGTTCTTTCTCTTCATATGTTATGGAATTATCATATTTTATATGTGCATATATTCTTCTTCATATCTATACTGTTTCTTTTACAAATTGCTAAGAGATATACATATGTGATATTTTATGATTTTCAATATTTATATTGAAAGTTGGTTGTATCTTGTGCTTCGTGCATGAGTATGAAATTGTTTTCTTAATATTTTTTTTATTTAATTACTACGTGTAGATGAAAGCAAAACATTGAGGCTCAAACCTAAGATCTCAGCTAGTTTCCCCCATCCCCACCCTATTATAGGATTGAGCTGTTCTTAGTTTCAATCTCGAAGCTACCAAAACTTGTTTCATTTATTCAAAGCAACTGCTGTCCAACCATCCAGGATGTGAATGCTTTGATATGCTGTACTTTTGAAGTGAAAATGACTTTCTCTGCTTTGTGGAACCTTTTCCTTTCTTGAACACGTGGTAGCCATTGCATTTTCTGTGGTAATAGAATCTTTTTTTACTTTTTTTCTTTTTCAAGTTTATTGAAGAATAAGGTATATAGAGCATGGCATGGATTTGAATCTATTGGCTATCTAGATTCTCCTATATCTGTCGCTAGAGAAGAAGATTGCCGGTAATTAAGTAGGTGCATAGATGGCTGAATGTATTAATATACCATGTTAATATCCTCAGAATGTCATCGTTTTTTATTTGCAATTTAAATATCTTGGTGAAGCTTACTTGAGACTAGGATTGAGCCGTATGTGAAATCTATGCTATGTTAGGGCTATTTACACCTTCGCTTAAAGGATTGCTTTCAGGATTCTCGTATTTAACATGCATTTTCTGTCCATTATTTAGCAGGTATGGGATCGGTTATCTATTTCGCAAACCTACATTCTTTAGCCGGAGAAAACAATGATAAGGAAGAAACTGGGGTGATAAATGAGGGCAAATGCTGTGGAGCTACAGGACAGGGAGTTTTTGGCAAAAGCAGAGAAGGTGATGGAGCTTGCTTGCTTGCTTGCTTGTTTCCCCAGTTTTTTCCTTTCTTTTTGGTAATTGGACTTCTAATTACATGCCAATAAAAGTTGGAATGGCTTGGCTGAATTGAATCAAATAAAAGTGGAGGATAGCTGAGGTGCACATTTGGGAAAAATCTAATGGGTTTTTTCATACTTAATAATCCTCAATTATTTTATTTTATTATGGCTGAGAGAAATTCGATTCCATATTTGCTTTCGGCGAATGGATAAATTTGATGAAAGAGCAATTGTTTATGAATCTTAGCTAGCTTCGTTTAAATTTGATTTGAAAAAAAAAAAATTTAGATCTGCTGGATAAGGTTTGATTGGCTTTTCAAGACTTTATTCAAGGTTTGGTTTGGCACGTTGAGTCTAATAAACATGAATTTTTAAAATATATATATGTATTAAAATAATTAATGATTAACACTTTAAATATATTTTAAAATTAAATAAAAAATTTTAATATTTTTATTCAAAATTAAATTTAAGTTTCAAATCACTTATTCAAGGTTCGACTTTGAATTAAGTTGGATTCAATAAACCAGATGTGGTACGTTACAGTTTTATTTTAAATAATTTTTTTGAAGTTAATGTTGAATGTGGTACAGTAGAAGCTGTATTAGCTACTCCAATTCCACCTAAAATTAGATTATTATGTAAAATGATTTATAGGATTTTTTTAAATTAAAAAAAATTGTATCTGTTTGTTTTAAAGTAAAAGTAGGCTGCATCTCGATGTCATATTAATTTTACCACTTTTACAAACCCATCTAATCCTTTTGTCTAAGCCCACTAATGACTGAACTAAGCCCACACACAGAGGACCGCCCACTTACTTCATAGATAAGCCTATAAGTTCCCGCACCTTTACATTCCTTACTCTGCCTCCCTCAATAATTCTGATAGTTGCATAACCCCTCCACTAGCAGGCAGCCCCCAATTGCCACCTAGGGTTTTGGTTCTTTCTTCTTTATCATCAATCAATCATGACTGGCAAAGCCAAGCCCAAGAAGCACACAGCCAAGGAAATCGCCACCAAGGTCGACGCCGCCACAACCAACCGAGGCGGAGGCAAGGCTGGATTAGCTGACCGTTCGGGTGTGGAGAAAGGTGGACATGCCAAGTTCGAATGTCCTCATTGCAAAATAACGGCTCCTGATTTGAAGTCGATGCAGATTCATCACGATGCCAAGCATCCGAAGATTCCCTTCGAAGAGTCAAAGCTTGTGAATCTTCATGCTAGTTATGTTGGCGAGTCTTCCAAGCCTCGTCCTGGTGTTAGGGGTAGCTTTAAAAAGTGAACAAAAAAAAAAAAAAAAGAAAACTAAATCTCTCTTTGGTTACGATTTGGTGTTCTGTGATGTTTTGTTCTCTGGGCTTGGGTTTTTATTTTTCCCCTTCTTTTTTAATTGTTCGTTATGGTAGCAGTAGAGATGGGTTTTGAAATAGGGGGATCGGGTGAAAAAGGTTTGGATTTTTCTTGTAAGGCCTTCCTTGATTTGATGACGACGATCATATATATTAACCCATCAAGATGATAATGATGATGATGATGATGATGATGTTATAACTTCTTTATTTAATGTTAATGAAGTGTTTGTGGGTTATATGATTTTGCTTATTTTTGATGGTTCAAGAACTTGTTCCTTACAGACATTTAAGTCTGATTGCTTTGTTACTTTTAGTGGACTACTAATTTCTTTCGGAGGCGTTTGGTAGCTAAGCTTAAAATAGCAATTTCTTATGATTGCTGACCAATGCTAGCTTGATTATGTACTGCCTGATGGCTAATGAAACTACCAAGTTGGTTTTAAGCTGTACTTAAGAATGAGAACTATGCATGTTGAAATGCTTGGATCTTTAAGTTTGGGATTGGGAAGATGATTTTCGAAGTAGGAGGAGCTTGAGTTTGATAGTTGCATGGGATTAGGAGGGCTAAAAGAGGGTGTTTCCATGATGCCCTTCTTGCAGTAATTATGTGCTTGCCTTACGGTACCTCCATTATTTCCAACATTTCTATGGTTCGATTAACTTATTGCGGGATTGAGATGCCGCACAAATGCATCCAATTGCTAGCCTCAACTTTCACTGTAATACAATTGGAATCGGAGTTACGAATGTTATGTTATTGCTGGATTTTGGTTGGAATTAGTAATTGTGTTAAAATATTTGTGGTAGGCATTGTCATTCCAAGAGTTAATTATGTTGCTTTTGATGGTAGATGAAAGCTTCTTTTTGATAAGCTGATCGTGTTCTACATTGCTTATGTTATGTATGAGTTTGTTATATGTTGTGTAAATGCGATGATGCTGTGATGTGATGCTGGTCAGGGAGGTTTATTTCTTAGTAATTTCATGCTTTTCCCTTTCACTTCAGTATTTCATGCCTTTGACTTAAGCTTTGCTGGACATTTTGCTTTCCAGTGTTTGTTCTCTGTTTTAACTTTTATCTAACTATAAACAATTACTCTTCTTCTCAAAAAATTTCGTTTTTTCTTTTTCTCTCAGATATGAATACAGGATTTTGATCTTTTAAATATAAAAAAAAAAAAACTTTAAAAAAATTCAGCTATTCATGTCAAAAACAGATCTGTATCTGGAACTTATTTTGAATTTGGATAAGATAAGTCTTGCCTCTTTAAATCCACATTTTTCTTTCTGTTGCTTTTTTCTTTTTTAGTTTGATAAGTTTTCTGCAGGTTTCTTCCTTTTACCTATCAGATATGAGAAAGTAGTTAAGCAAATTGGATAATTAGTTTTGTTTTGTCATGTTTTCTTGTTCTTGGTGTCCATCAGTTGTTTTACATTTGGATATTGTCTTTGTCAAAGATTTTACCAGGAATTTGGTGGCAGGACTTTTAATGTGTTCACCCCCTTGACAAAATATTTGGAGGTACTTTCCGGCAACTGATCCCGTTCATTATGTAGAGAGCTTATTGGATTATTACATTTCCTTCATTAGAGGACATAAAATTTACAAACTCAAAATGTATCAAGAGAGATCTACTGTATTGTGAATTAACACCACATGACATGACATGTGTTTGGTAATGTATAAACTTGGCTTAATCAGGGGCAGCGCCTTAAGGTGGCGTGCGGAGGCCACTGTCATCGAAAAATTCGAAAATCCCTATTATATATGTTTATACATAGTTATATATTAAATATAATTAAAATCGGTTATCTTAAAATAAATTTTTTGTTGTTAGTCTTGGAACTAAAAAATTTTAAAATTTTCTAATAGATTATTATTTGTCGTTTAATATCCCATCAAATAAATATATTATATATTTATCTGTTGATTACTGATTTAGATCAATTTATTAATTTTTAAAAAGTTTTAATTAAAAATATCTTTATATTTATTTTTAACTCAAGGTAGTTAGTAACGTATTAATGAGCATATCATTTTTGTTCTAGAATTAATATTGATGTGTTTTAGCATACTATTTTGGATTTATTGATAATTTTTTAAATATGTTGTGTGTATATATATATATATATAGGTTATACAGCCTATTTAAGTTTCTTAATAAAATATATTATATAAAAACATAGAAATATACTTCCATTATATACATTTACATATATTTATATGCAGACATAGATTTTACAACTATAAATATTTAATACAAAAAAAATTTCAAACATCAAATAAATAAGTATAAAAATATTTAAAAATATTTTTAAAATATGATAAATTTTTATTAATTAGGTCAATAAAAATGATCAAGATATTAAAAAAATAGAAATTAGCTAGAACTAAAATAAGTGAAATTAAAAGAAAAAATCAAAATCTTATAAGAACCGCTAGAGGCCAATACGACCAGTGTAGATCGATTTAAAAATCAAAGCAATAAATTATTAGTATCGTTTCGTTTTATCTTAAAATTAATACGTATCGATCAATAACGATTTACTATCGGTTATATTAATTTGGTTCCTTGAAAAAATGGGTTAGCTCCGCTTTTCGGCTTAGTTAAAGAACATTTCTTTCCTAAATAACTTCCGTAGAATTTCGAAAAAAGCTTTTTCGAACGGATTGACTGATTCCTTCAACAAATTACAAACAAGCATCAAATCGTTAACCTTATAAGGAAGCTTCCCTAACTTGTTGGGATGATGCAAAAGAGATGATAGACATGGGCGAAAACACCCAATGTCTGTAATTACAACAGCTTTCACATGGTACCCTTTATGCGGTAGCTTTTTGTCGCACACAGCTAAATTGCAGTTTGAGCTTTGAGGCCATTTTTTGTTCCCCCTTCTTTTTTTTTTTTTTTTTTCTTTTGTTAATTTTTGAGGTACATAAACTCTGATCAAATGTCTATTAAAAAAAGGTGAATAACGTATGGGATTGCAATCTTTGCGCTTGTTATGTTATGGCCATGACATGAGATGAGATTGAGAATGCGATACAGGCAGGCAGGCAGTTGAATAGGTTTAACTAAGAATTGGTGAAAACTTTAATCTTCCATATGAATGTATATATATGCAGCCACCCCCACATCGCAGGAAATGAATAAGCACGATTTTCTCCCAACTTTGGAGCAATTTTAAGGACGTACTTTATTTATTTATTTATAAAAATTTGATATATTTACTTTTTTTATTCTCGAAATATTTCACACAAAATCCAACCTCTGATAAAATCGTAACTCAAGGTTTTGGATCATACAATAAAAAAAGTTTTATCCCATTCAAAAATCAAATCTCATTTATATCAAATTTCAAATTCAACATCTTCGAGTTGAAGTCTTGAATTCTATTTAAGGATATGAAAGACAATTCTGTTCTGAGTACATACCACGTTGTTTAATAACAGGTATTTCCTAATGCACTGATTAATTCCCAAGGAAGGGGGAAAAAAAGGAAAACAGATAAACATAGTTAATTGTAACCGATTGAAAATTTTCAACTGAATTCTCACAGAATTGGAGTTCAGCTGAGACTTGCAATTTTTATTTTTCCCAAGTCTTTTTAAGCCTTGATCAATCTCCTTTTTTACTATATAAAAATAAAACAACAGAGATTTTATAACCTTAAGATTATAATACTAAATTTTAATGCGATATAAACCCTGTTGTATGGTGTAATTGTTTTTATTTTCTTGGGGGGCCAAATTATTAAAATTTGATGAAGGAGAATCAAACTCTGTTCGTCAAATAAAGTGAGTGTGTAATTATAGACTTCGAAAAGTGAACTTTCTTTCCTCTTTCTTCGGTCATACGCCTCTGAAAACTTTTCTTTGTGGGCATTCGATAAAATATTTGACGGTGAACATTAAGTTAGCAATTTCATTATATATCCATTATTATTATTTAAAAAAAAAAAAAACTGAATCAAAACTTAAGCAGATTAAACTTTCGATTTTTTTGTTTAATAGACTTAATTAGTTGGTTCATTTAAACAAAATTTTTAATATTTAAAGATCAATTTAATGTTAAATAAATATTAAATATAATAAATTATGATTTAATGGATTTTACTAAACAACCAAAAAATTAAAAATTCAAACCCCATCAATTAAAAATAATCTAAAAAATAAAAAATATATATCGCGAACTAATTTTTTTGTCCTTTTATCAGTTTTATGTAGTGTACTAGATTTAATGACCTTTTAGTTCTCAATTCCATTGGCCGGTCTGACGTTATAATCCATGCATTAATCATCATATTGAAAGAGAGCGGAGGCTTCCCCAAGAGTTGACTACAAAAAGACAAAAGAATTTGTCCACGGTGGTACAGAACAATAGATGTCATTGCCCATGCCAACCCAACAGTTGAGATAAAGACTACATATATTGATTGACTGAAAAAAAAAAAAAAAAAAGTTCACACATTGCGAGAGAAAGAACAATCACTTCATTGATCTTTCCCCGAAAAAATTTCAATAAAAGCAAACTTGTTCCTTGTAAACTAGAATAGAATAGAATAGATGTACAGAACCTAGAAAAGTAAAATTAGGATTTCTAGAAATGATGCTTCTCCTATGTATGAGAATGAGAACAACTTGATCAGAAGGGGAAAAGTACTCAAACAAAACAAAAGTACTTTACACAAGGGGTTTTAAAAGCTCTGCATAAAAGCAATTGAAAAAACTGATTTCAAAAGTAATATCTTTAACTGTGGACAAAAAACCTATCTCTAAAAATCAAAGACAAGTGTGAATTCCGGATGTAGTAAAATCCGATGTGCGGATGGATCCCTTTTAAATCGAAGTAATTTTGGGTTTCTGAACACTCTCTTCTCTGTAAAGCAACCGCCTCTTTTTTGAACCATATCCTTGGTACTGATAAATAATGCTGTGAAGACACTGCGTGAGGTATATGATATCAAATGTTTCTATAAACCTCAAATCAGCAGTCCTGGATTTGACGCCAGCAAAATGTTGATACTCCTCAAATACGGAGGACAAGCACCAATTCTGCAATTTCCTCAAGCAACCAACAAGGCTACCCGTGCGATGCTGCATCATCAAGTTTTTTCAGAAAAAACCAATGTCACAACTCCTACAATTTTAAAAAATATATAGATATAAAATCACAATGTTAATAACTGAAATCAATCCCTAAGATGTTACCGAAAAGAGAACAAAAATTACAGTATTAAACCCAATAAAGTACTTATCCACTGAGAACTAATTGCCCAAATGATCCAAATAGAACTTATCTTTTCTCTCTCAACAAAACCCACCAAACACTGCACCAAAAAGCCGGATAATTGTTTCCATATAGCTTCAATTTAGTTCAACTAAAAGCCATAAATTGATCAGTTATAGGAATATATTATCAGCGAAACTCATGCCTTACCACACAAATGCACCATGCATACTCAAAATCAAAAAGCAACCACTCCCTTATAAATTCAGTTCCACAAGCTAAGCTAACATTTGTACAAGGAAGGAAGCACAAAGTAATAGCTGACTTTGGACTATTACCTTTCCGCGCTTGCAGTGGATCAAGACAGGATGATTTCTCACATCTGTAAACAAATGATAAAAATATATTAGAAATCCATAAAGGTAAAACATGCTGGGAAAAGTAAAAGTAAAAAAATATGAAACTAAAGAAGTCAATTCCACGGTTTATGAATTCATTACCAATTAAGATCTTGAGAGCCCCCCTGACGGCATCCTTGAGTGTAGCAACAGAAGGCTCCTGCAGATACAAAGGAAGATAAACAAATGATATAAGTCAAAATAGAACCCAAACCAGCTACTAGGAATAAATAGATGTACCGAATGACGGAAATATCATATCCGAACTTGATGATAAATTATCTTCGATTTTAAGATGAGATATATTTTGACTTTCTTGAATCATTTATGATTTATCCGAATTGCACATTTGACATTCTTCTTGACCCGCATGTTGCTGAAATTGCTATCACCTAATATGTTCAAGAATTAAACAATTATAATTTTGACCAAATTTCAATATTCTTGTGCAGTGCGACTGTGAACTTAAATCCTTTACTAATCAGTGACTCAAAAATCTCAAGAAAATTTAATAATTCTGCAAAATTCTTCCAAACAAAGCAGTACTAGTCCCGCAGCGGATTCAACTTTATCTATTCAAAGACATGAACAATTCAAATTCAACAAATATATACTAACACTGATCAGCATATCAAAAAGCTCTGTAAATTGCCGTAAAAGCAGAGAAGAAAGCGTTGGGAAAAATACCGTTTTCCCTTCAATCCCAAACTGGTAAAGTCGGATATTATGCGATCGAAGAAACTCCAAATTTTCCTCAGGATAGGGCTCTGGACACAAATATCTGATCATATTAAAGAAAAAAAAAAGTTATTTTCCAACTCGGAAAAAAGGCGGGGGCCATATTCAGTAGTCAATAGTCAGAATTTAATTTTATTATATTTCAGAACACAAAATATAACATGCATGTCAATAATTAATTATTTAATCCTTCCAACACTCTATTTTTTTAATTAGTATTATTATTATCTATTTTTACCACTTTTCTTAGCAACCAAGAAACCAAAAAGAAGAGTCGAAAAGAAAAAACTAAGATTCTACTTGAAAAAAGTCTTGTTAATTTTCCAGAAAATCTAGAGCACTAAGAATGAAAAATAAACCTTCAAAAGTGAAAATAATAGGGGAAAAACCTTTATCAATGCGAAATAAAAGAAATCTGCTTCATTAATGCAATCAAACCAAGGAGAATTTGTTTGTATTAAAAAAAATAAGCAAAAAAAACTTACATGATGGATCTAAGATTTAGGGTTTCTAAGAAGGCAAAATTGCAGGGTTGAGGGAAACTAGATCTGTAAATGCCTTCCTCCACCATCGAAAAATTAGGCGGCGGCTCCAAGACGACGTCTCCTTCCCTTTCTTCTTCTACAATGAACCCCATCTCTCTCTCTCTCTCTCTCTCTCTCCTCTTGTTTTGCTTTCCGGAGTCTTTGAAAAGGTTAAAAGAATGTATAAAGGAAAAAACAATAAGAATGCAGAGATCAAAGATCAGAAAAACAAAAATGAAAACGAAGAACTGCTTGCGGTTGGTTATAAATAGAGGGGTTTCGGTTCGGTTTCTTTTGGACGCTCAAAACGACATCGTCTCCTTTGTTGGTTAGGATTCCGATTCTTCGTTAACTAAAACACCTTTTCCGAGATGGAATTGGTCTGGGGTTTTTATTCACGGATTTGATTAACTTTTTTAATTTTTTATTTTAAATTAATAATTTGACCCAATGGTGAAGAAGAAATCAATTATTTTTCTTTTAATTAAAACGAGGGGTAAAAGTGGACACGAGGGCAAGCTTAAAGATGACGAAAGTGATTAGCTGTGCAATGGATCTTAGAATTCCATTTGTAATTTAATTTTTTTTATTTTTGTGAATTAAAATTAATATTAATATTATAAAATTATTTAATCAATTCGATTTATAAAATTATTTAAAAATTAAAATAAAATTAAAAATATTTTAACTTTTAATTTATTTTATATACAGATATATTTTAAAGCAAATATCAATTAGAAAACTATCTAAATTTAGTAAAAATTATCTTTTCTTTTTTTAAAAAAAAACCACAAAGTGAGTATTCCAAAACTTTTGTTGGTTTTAAAGTTTATCTATTGAATTTAAAGTTAACAGTAATTCAATAAAAAATTACATATAATAAAATATAAGTATTTGTATTTTAAAATTTTTATCATTTAAAAGTTACAAAAATTACCCATTTCTATTATAAAAATTAAAAAACTACCTCAATAACCTCTATATCAAAAAAAAAAAAAGGAAAAAAAAAAACTACCCATATTGTAGTTGTGCCAGAGAACTGTTACTTTGAATCCTTTTCATTCTCTAATTCATTTATTGTCTGCATCAGAAAATATTAAGAAAATTATACATTTAAAGTGGGGTTTTAAATTTACATCTAAAGTGAGATTTTATTTTATTTTTTAAATAGAGACTTTAGGTTTAATTGGGAATTAATATTATTTTTTATATAATTGCTAATAATTTAAAATTTTACAAATAAAATTAAAAAATTATTACATGTTCTGGCCGGTTATGTTACAATTAAGGGAATTAATATATTAGTATAATTATTGTGAGCGTATGTTAAAAATGAAATTTTAAATTCATGAGACCAGTAAGAACTCGCCTTTAAAATTTTGAGGATAAAAATAAGTCCAAATAAAATGTGGAATACCATAATATAATATACATATAAAAAGGAAGATCAATTTTTGTTAGTATAAAATTAAATTATTTTTATATATTTTAATAAATTTTATACAATTTATATTTAGTTAATCCAACAATTGTATTTTATGTTCTATTCACAAAGATAAAGCACCTCAAGTTTTGAGAAAATTAAAAATATTTAACAATTTACTCTATGAAAAAACTTTTAACCATTAAATATATATATTAAAAAATAATATTCTTAATCGACATAATAGAGACGTCAGAGTGATTCGAAACTTTATGTGTACAACGAGTATAATTATATTATTAAATTAAATAGTCGATTTGTTAAAATATTTATAATATAAAAATTACTTAAGTATGTAAAACTAATTTAAATTATATTAGTGTACGATGAATCCTAATATATATAGTGTGAAGAGAAAATTTCGGAACTTCAATTTTTTTTTTTTTTATAAGAGGAAAAGAAATGGAATTCTCTAATTTGGCAAATTATAGGTTCCTTCTAAAATGAAGCTTTCGAGTTGTTAAACTAAAAACAAAAAGCATTACACTTCTATTTAAACAACTTTTGAATTATAATAATTTAATATATTGAAATTCTTGTATATTCAATAATTTTGTTAATAAAACCCACATTCTTATCAAAACTTAAATAGTTTCAAAGGGCAACTAAAAAATTTAATAAAAAAATTATTCGTTTTCATCTATTCAAAAGATATTTTTACCTTTATACTTTTATACTAGAATTGGCACACCCACTGTTAAGTGGAACATACAAAAATGATTAAAAATGTATGAAACAAAGAAGGTTATTTTGGCGATTATTGATTCAAAAAATATGGGTAAGTTTTAAAAAGATTTAATTTTAATTTTAATTTTTAATTTAAAAAGTAGTAAAAGCCACTAATATCTTTATAAATATATGTTTTTTATATTTTGGTTTTTGTATAATTTTTTAATTAATTTTGTATGACTTGACTTGTAACATTAAATTCAATATAAAATTTTATGACTGACTTGACTTATGATGCCAAAGTAAATCAAAAATTTTACAATATTATAGATATAGATCTCTACTATTATAAAATAAATGCCTGAGTTGGCGTCATGAGTTAATCAGACTTCAATTCAATTAGGAAAATTTTAAAAAAAAAACTCAAATATACTCCTTAAAATAAATATAGATTAAGATTTTTTTAATCTTTTCTTTTAAAATAATAATTAACTATCATATATTTCTTTTTTATTAAAAAAACCATTTTCTTACTTAAAAACATTACTTCCCACTAAATAACTTTCCATTTTTTTATGTGATAAAAACTTTCCATCTTTTTAAATTTTAATTTTATGTATTATTTTCCAAAAACAAGATAAAAGAAAAAAA
>JAQSVH010000009.1:2684533-2695102 GCA_029448705.1 Adansonia digitata
CCTTGGTTGGGAAAAGATGGAAGGTGTTCCCCTTAGTATAGCCAAAGGAATTGAATATCTTCATCAAGGTCGCGATCGACGAATATTTCATTTCGATATTAAACCTCGCAATATCTTGCTCGATCACAATTTCAATCCGAAAATCTGTGATTTTAATCTAGCTAAGTTGTGCTCGAAGGATCACAGCGCGGTGTCCGTGACAACAGCTTGAGGAACAATTGGTTACATTGCACTTGTCAGATGTTTATAGCTTTGGAATGCTATTGCTTGAAATTGTTGGAGGCAGGAAAAACATTAACAGTAAAGACGATAACACCGCCGAAGCTGCCTACTATCCTGAGTGGATCTATAATCTTTTAGAAGACGGAGAAGATATACGAATCCCGATCGAGAGAGAACGGAATTCTAAAATCATGAAGAAACTAGCGATTGTAGGGCTCCGCTGCATCCAATGGCACCTTGTGGATCATCCTTCAATGGAAGTGGTTGTTCAAATGTTGGAAAGTGAAGAGGATAATCTCACAATGCCAACAAATTCCTTCAATTTTAGTGGCCCAAGAAGTAATGCTAATATGCCTGAAAGGCGTCAACAGCAGCGAGAGCTGGAAGCAATTTCCGAAGTCCATCAGGAAATAGAAGAGATCTCTGACTAAGAGAGGGGATTGCCATTTTCGCATCCGAATCACATAATCAGTACATATAAATGCAAGAGCGAATAGCATATATTTTGGACTTTGAAAAGCAGTGTTGAAAGAAACTTCTAAAACGTTTGTTTTGTATTATTTTATTTTATTATTAAGGTCTAGTGAGAGGAGATTTATAAGCATAACTGAGTCTAAACCCCGTTACATTGCGGTAGGTCTAATAAAATTGATATGATTAAATAAATATAATATAAAAATATAATATAATATAAATACATAAATATTATAATTTTATATAATATAATTTATTCATATATTAAAATTTATATAAATATAAAATACTTTAAAATAACTATAAAATAAAATTTATAAATATAATTAAATGCACTAACTACTAATAATTACAAGATCTTCTTTGCCGTAACTGTAAATGACTTTTTTTCTCAAATTCAAGTATGTGGATATAATAAATGCAAATGGCAATGATGATAACACAATTAAAAGATATCATTTATTTTATTTTGTGATTCTTATTAACTTTGACTTATTATCTCGTTGCATAATTCTATTTTTTATCACCTTGTATATTACTCTACAATGTTTTGAAGGAAAATTAGGGAGTCCACGTGGCACCTTGCTTTTCTTTTTTTAGATTTTATTATTTTGGTTTTCCTTACCTTAAAAAAATGAAAAAGTTAAAATTTGAGTTAAACCATATTTAGTTTTTAATTTTTTAGATTATTTTCGAGTGCAATTCGTTTTAGTTTTAAGTCACCATGATTTTGATTCATTTTAAGTTTGAGTCATTAAAGTAAAATTTGGGTTAAACTATTTTGAGTATTTAATTTTCTGAATCATTTTCGAGTTATAGTTGTTTTAATTACAGGGCACTTTGGTTTCAAGTTTATTAGATTTGGTCCTCTTTTGTTGGGGACATTTAAGGTTAAATGTTTGGGCCAATTTAGGTTCCAGTTATTCAAACTTTGGATCATTTCGAGTTTAGATCATTTTGGGCTAATATCATTCTAGATTTGAATTCGAGTCATTTATGGGTTCATATTATTGACTTTTTGTAGTTAAATTGGTTCGGGTCGAGTATGGGTACAAATAGGTTGGTAGGGTTTTTTGGGATTCATATCAGAATTGATGGGTCTAAATAAAAGACATACATCATCTATATATCAAATTACTACTAATTTTTGTTTCTTTTAGGTTTGGTTAGTAAAACCACCATTTTTTAGTTTTTATTTTTTACTTTCCTTTGTAATGATTTTTGATTGAAAAAGAATAAAATCGTTAAACATTTCTTTGTGATCTTTTATTTTCATTTTGGAAGAAAGCTTGTTTTTTCATTGTATAGACCATATTTTTTTATTGTGATCTAGTTTTTTATTTCTTTTGATATCCATATAAAACTAAGATTTGGATTTTTAAAAAACATGGCTTACGATCTTTGTTTAGGGCATTTGTTAATTATTGGCAAGGTTGGAATTTGGATTGCCAAGCACAAAAAATGAATCTTTGCTTAAATAATTATATTTGTGATCCACCTATGCGTACCAAAATTATCAGCTCGACTATTTGGATAGCCAACTTAATCTAATTAATCATTCTTCATGCATTTATTTATGCCTTTGAATTGGATAGTTGCTTAAGAAATTATTAGTAGATTTTCAGTATATTCCTTTTTGGCATATTACTTATTTATAGTCTATGCATAGTCATTTGCATGGGATTCTCTATTAAAGAATTAAATGTGGTGTATAAAGTATCAAAATTAAAATTACAATATGTTGGATAAAGAAAGTTTTAAAAACTTGGCTTAAAGTTACGTTACCATATCTAAATTTCATTTGGTTATTCAAATTACTTAAACTTTAAACTGATTTTTATGTTCATTATCAATGTAAAATGTACAAAAATAAAGAAAAACCTGCTTGTGGTATAGCACAGGTATTTATTCTAGTTTAAAATGTATAAAAATATTCAAAGACTTTCTAGGGAACTTTCTAACATTTCCGTATAATCTATCAAATTATGTTTTGCCTTAAAGAATTTTCTTGAGAAACTTATTATAATATTCTTAAAAGTTTTCTCAACAATGAGGATTTTAAAACAATGATTTTCATTTTATCTCATTTTTTTTCTCTTCTTTTTCTCTTTCATTTTAAAATTATAGTAATAATGGATTTAATATATTGAAAATTAAATAATTTTTTTTTAAATTGGCTGAATATTGAAAAAGAAAGATTGAAAAGATATTCAATTTCTTTCAATGGATTCAGGTTTTTTTTTTTTTTTTTCTTGGATAACTTTTTAGTGTGGGCTTAAATCAAATTTGAGCTGATTATAATATTCTTTTTATATTTGTCAAAAGAAACCTAAAATTACTCTAAAATTAATTGCACAGGCAATGTTGCGGTAGTTATTGCTCTTTTCGGTGAAATATTAATAAAAATTATAAATTAATTGTATATTCGTTATTTAATTTTTAATTTGCATAAAATTTTTAATTCTTATGAAAGAAAGTAAAAGAATATAGAACACATTAGCATAGGAAAAGTTTTGATGAAGATTGATTATGAATGTTGATAAAAATGCATATATTGAAAAAGTGTCGATAATAAGTAAACAGAATTGTTGAATAGGATTTCTAAAAAAAAATAAAAATACTAATTATATTTCAACAATTATCATCCATTGTCTTAAACAACAAAGCAAATACATGTCTATGTACATGATATGTGCAAAAGGGTTAAGAAATACTTAAGGTTATCTTAGATTTGATAATTTTTGATATGACACGAAAACATTAAACCCGTACGACACGTTTTAATTGTATATAGATTTTATATAATCGTGTTTTATGTCATAAACGTATAAAGTACGCATAACACGTGTAGGACATAGTTAAGACACGATTAATTAATCGTGTCGTAAACGTATAATCGTGTCATATCTATCTGTTTACATGATTAAGACATGTTTTATTAATCGTGTTGTAAACATATAATCATGTCCATCGTATTTGTTAACACGTTTAACATATCATAAATAGGTAGACACATTTGAATTAATAAACTTATATATAAAACACGTTAATTTTCAATACAATTATATAATATATATAACCTATAAATATTATTTTAAACTTTTAATTAAAAAGCTTATTTAATATAATATCTATTTTACTTTAGTTATTAGTAATAGTATAATTATTAAGATAAAGGTTAAATATAACCAACATGATTTGTTAATTTAATTTCCAATATATTATGATTAAAATTTATAAATAATTACTTAAACATTATATAATATAAATATAAGAATAATATAGCATCACCTTATAAACTAATTACAGTATAGGCTCAATCTCATTAATTAATAGTGAAATAGGTTTCGTAATTTAAATATCATATTAAACTATTAAGATGATTACACAGTTGTAGTATGCTACTAACTCATTATTATTAGTAGTAAACAGTAAATTAGTAATTGAAAAATAGAAAGTACTAATTAATATTAATAAGTTACTATATTAATTTTAACAAATTTTTATCTATTTTAAAATTATGCCTCTTAATGGTGTGAATTATAATTTATGATTTGTGAAGAAGTAGTTAGAAAGTAAAACGGCTTGAAAACGAAAAAAAAAAGAAGTTGATTGGTTAACAAATATTCTTGTTAATTCATGCTCTAATTGTGTTTTTGTATAATTCGTGTTATAATCGTGTTTTCATGTTATTCGTATTAATCGTGTTATTCATGTCGTATCGTATTAGATATAAACAGATCAATTTTAATCATATTATAATCGTGTCGTGTCGCGTGTAACACGAATATAAACTATGTCGTGTTTGTGTTTTAAGATTTGACACGATTAATTAATCGTATCGTATTCGTGTATCAAATAATCATATTATGTTAAGAATGAGATATGATACGAAATACGATACGACGAAATGAATTTTCAAATCTAGGTTATCTCTAACTTCATTGAAAATTTGAAGATAGATAACCTTATATACTCGAAGATCACTCATAGCGTAAATACCGATGACCTGTGTTGTCAGCTTTGCTCGTTCAATTTGTTTGAAAATGCATAGCTATGCATTGTATGCTTTGTATGGATCCTTAGCTGCTTTTCTCGATTTCTTCCCATCTTTCATGGTTGATTTCTTAATCAACGATAACCTATTATTGAATCACAAAACAAATTTAAATAATAGAAAACGTATATCCTCATTTAGATCTATCGTAGGATTTGAAAAAGTGAAAGAGAAACAAAGAGAGAAGTGGAGAAAAGCTCATTTTGCGATCTTGGTGTCCGACTTGGATTTATCTCTTTTTATGTTGAATCCAACTAAGGTAAGCAACGTATGTAAAATATTTTGGTATACCTCTCTCGATGCAAAAATGTGTGCACAACCATTTTCATATATTCCTCTAATCAAACTAAAAGAACATACATCCAAATTTAAAAAAAAAAAATACAAAAGCAATTAAAAAATGACTAAACTTTTTTTCTCTTTCCATCAAGGTCTCCATTGTCCTCAGCATCCACGTTGATCAACCAGAAAACTGACTAACATATCTTATGTTGTATAACATATCTATATGTGCTTTTTATCTAAGCAAACGATCCCTATATGACGAAAAATCGAATCACTATTAAGGAATCATAACGAAAACGGACTTTTAAAACTACAGTCTCCCTATTAGACAAACACTTGGTTGATATAACCTTGAATATGAAATTGCAAGTGGAAAGAAACATAACCACATTTTTCACATTGATTTATGCATTGCAAATGAACCCCGATTTAAAATCCTTATCTTATGACTTAAAATCAAATTGCTTCTCTGATTTTATTAGCAACTAGCCTTTTTCTTAAACTGCAACTTCAAGTAAATCTAGTCTAAAATAGTAATTAACCATCAATTATTATCAAAATATTAAGAATGAGATGTGAGTGCTATTTTTACTGATGGGTGGCCGACATTGCGTAGGGTAACAAATAAGATATTGAACATTAAGGTGCAAAAGCACATGATAAGTCACTAGAGACCTTTCAAAAGCGTTAAAAGGTTCAGACCATATCAATTTCACCCTTTGCTCACCTTTATATAAACCATCTTATTGAAAATATTTAGATAAAAGATTCAAGAAAAACATTACAACAATCTATGAAAACTCAACATGCAGCAGAAAAATAGATGAAGAGGATATATGAACACTAAACCAATCAACCAGCAATAGGGACTTTCTGATACCAACTCTATAAAGACGGCCTCAAGATTCAAACATAACCCACTAGTTTTAGATTACTGGAGTACAAATCAACATAAGCTTACAGTTCTTGCATAAGGCTTGAATTATCGAAACAAACAATCTTTAATAACTTGTTTGCTGAAGTACAAATCAATAGGGGTAACTCTAATATAAGAAGTAAGGACTTACATCTTTAAGGCAATGTTGGAGTAGATTTTGATCCTATTTATCCTTACACAAACCTCTTCCTACCTACAAACTCAACAAGATGCTCTTGTCAGTCTCTAAGCAACATGATAAGGACCAGCGAAAAAACCTTACTATTGTGTTTTAAGGACTTTGTCACATATTATTGAAGTACCTTAGTAGCCCTTGATTTGGTTTTTACTCACTTTAACACCACAGTTTCTTGTTTCTCAATGTCATACAACGAAACAAAACACCTTTTTAGTGCCTCCGAATCTAACTTTTTGAGGAACATACAATTTTTATGCCTGATATCAGAGATGAAAAATAAGTGCAGTAAGAAATTGAGAGATTAAAAGGCTTTGCAGTTGATATTTATGATGCCTGATATCAAACCTAGATTCCTATATGGACTAAAAGACATTCAAATAAGAAATCTAAACTAAAAAAGGTAAAAAATCAATCATCAATGTTCATAATCACATATAAACGTATAATATTAGTTAACGGTGTAAAGAAGTTGCTAAGTTCATTGTAACAATTTATAGATATATTATTATAAATTTCATTGGTGAATTTGATAGTAGTTCTCAAAGACCCATGGTAGTTTAAGACCTCACCTATCTGGCTAGATCCTAAAATCATCTTTCAATGGCTTTGACAGTAAGTCGATATAGGACTTGCCACAGGAACTATCTATATACAATTATGGTGGATTATCATCAAAGATCCATGTCTTGTTCTTGGCAAATATATGTTGGTCCAGTGATCCTTGCTAACCAATCCAGTCTTATTAAATTCACAATGCATTTAATCAGAAGAATGACGAAAATTTTGTCATTGAAAAGAGGAGAACAACTTTCAATGCTTGAACCTTTTCCATATCTTATATTTGTATTATGTACCTATTTTCATAGTATATAAACATGAAAAAGAAAATGAAAAAAATAGTTGAGATTTCATTTTCATTTTCTTAATCCAAACATGAAAATGAAGGGAAAAAAAAAGCCCACCCTGAAATTGCCAGGGGACTTATCTTTCATTTTCTCGAATTCTTGTTGCACAACAAAATTTGAAGTTTTAGAGAAAATATCAACCAAGAAAACCCAACATTTGCCTCCTGGAAGTTAAAAAGCAAAGCCCCACAAAATTAAACAACCTCAATCTATTTTCTTGCGTTCATCGAATAAAATTAAACAAAAATACAATTACATTGATTTCAATAAGAAGGACACATGTATCTTATTCGTAGAATAATAAACCATGAAATTAAGACTAAAAGGAACAATCTTTACCATTTTTTCTTATAAAAAACATGAATAAAGCTTTAGAAAAAATTAAGACTTAATAAATAATAATATCTAGAAAATATCAATTTTCTATGATTATTAAAGCATTAAACTTGAAAAAGTATCAAAAAAATTAATTCATTTCACATCATCATAAATTTTTTTTAAAAAAAAATAGTTGACTGAATGTTATATTATTATTTTAAATAATTCCTTTTTCTTTATTTTTTTTCAATTATTTTTCTAAGCTTTTCTGTTATATTTAAGATAGTATTATTATTTGACTAACACACAAAAAAAAAACCCTAATGAAAAAACTAAATCGAATTGGTCAATTGAACTAGTTGAATCAAAATTTAGTGTTTAGGTCGAGTTAATATATTATATAAATATATAAATATTAAAGTCTTTGGCAAAAAAAGCAATTTTCCGAGGTAGATGGTCTAACTTTTTTACAAATGAACTAGGTTAAATATTTTACATGTGTGCTTATTTAATGCATAATAATCACTAATAATTAATTTAGCTTCAAACGTTCAATTAAAAGATATCAATTATCACCCTAATTATCTTTTGGCAATCTTAATTTTAGGCTTAATTTCCTTTTATATAGATTAATTCAAAGTCAACATTGCATATATCTTATATAAATATATATAAGCCATGAAATTATTACACTTAGACCTGTTCATGGGTCAGGCAACCCATTCAGCCCGAACCTGTGATATCTTGTTATAGTCTAAGTCAAAAAGCTCGAAATAGTATTTTTATATTAAAATAATATATTTTTATTTAAATTTAATTATAAAAATATAAAAATATTAATATAAAAATAATTTTTTAATCAAACGAACAATGATTCAGGTGTAAATGGATGGATTAAGTTAGGCCAAATTCAAGTCTAGACTTAAAATTTAAAATTTTTTTATGTAGCTAAATGTATTAATATTTTTATGAAAATTATTAAGCTGTAATAATATTAAAGATTGTTTGATTATTAAAGATATATTAACCATGAAATTATTATGCTTTATTACCGTCAATGAAATTATTATACTTTAATCATACAATAATCTAATTTATTAATCTTATCATATATATTTATATATTTTCCATGACATTATTACGCTTAAAGTTAATTTGTTTTTATGTTAATAAAATACAAATTAAAAGGTATAAAAAATATTAACAACAATACTTGAATTGATTTTATTTGTATTAATTATATTGACTTGTTTTAGTTTTTATTTGATAGAATAGCAATCATAAATTGTACTAAATGCATATATATATATATAATGGTCCATTATTTTCGATCTTCTAGCATGAAATTTAATATTTTTCATTTTAATTTAATCAGAAAAGGAAATATTCTTAAATATTTAAAAATGAATTAATTTATTAATTTATTCATAATAATATTTGTAACTAAAAATATATCTTATAAAATCCAACTTATTAATTAAAAGATACAAATTATAAAACTAGACTCTCCATTTATGATAAATATATATATTTTTGTAAAAAATGTTAACTTTTATGCATATACTTAAAGTTATAATATTATGAAAAGATTTGTAATTTTTAAATGACTAATTTGATTTAAAATGAAATTAAGGACCAAAATCAAATGCGATAACATTTTAAACTAAGTAATTTATAGTTGACAATTAAAACAGTCAAAAATATGTATTATAATAATAATGCATTTATTTGATCGTACCAAGCTTAAATTGATTTCAACATTTATCAATTATTTTAAAGACAATGGCTTGATCTTTAAATACTACCAAATAAATTTACTATTTATTTACGAGTCAACCATTTTTACTTGCAATTTGCATTTTACCTTACGTAATTACTTTCAATCTCAACCTTATAAATAAGGATGCCTTTCTGTATCAAAAAAAAAAGTATATATATATATATATTGTAATGTTTCTTTGAATTCTTTCGTATGCCTTTGATAATTGGTACAGCGACAACAATTGTATGCATTCACCCTTTTTTCTTTTGTTCTGCTATTCTTTCTTATCTATAATGATTTTTCCTATTTCTCATGCATGATTATTGTCCATTCATTAATTTATGGCACTCTTATGATTATGCTTACTTTTTTGCAAACCTTTTCAACGCAAACATTTGTAAGTACAATGGTAATTAAATTGTCAGAAAAATTATTTTTATTCCCAAACAAAAGTCAATGTAATTAATTAAATGAATAAGATCAAAAATTAAATACGACGTCTCCATGCCTTAAGAGCCTTTTTACTGCACGCGTTAACCTTTAACTTTGAGCAACCCATTTTTGTTTTGCTTTAAGAACTATTTGCAGCAGATGAAAATATTTATGGACTTTATCAATACTTTGAACTTTGAACACTATCAAGTTTTTTTTTTTTTTATTGATTATTTTTATTGCGCTTAACACATATTTTAAAAGGTTTATAATTTTTTTATCCGAGTATCAAGTTTTTCTCATATATGTGCATAGTTTTAATATTAGCTGTCACTTTGTTGTACTTTGAGAATCATTTTCCTACTTTTGCATATACTAAAAAGCCCATGTTTTTTCCATACATAATTATTTTTTCTTCAAAACTTCTTTGAAAATTAATTATATAAACATATTTTAAAAAATACATGATTTTATACGCTATTTCTAATAAATTTGAATTTTAATATTTTTAACTTTAAAAAATATATATATTTTATGAAAAAAATATGATATTATCAGTGTCGTCCAATAATAAAAATTATTAAATTGATTCATGTAATATGCGTAAATTCTTTCAATGAATTAATTATCTTGTGTATTGTTATAAAATCAAAATTTTAGAGAATTGGTAAAAAAACTATTAATCAATAAGAATTGAAAAAAAATAGAAGAAATCTAGTTTAAACTTATTCTTTAAAAAATTATAAACTTTTAACTTTTTAAATTTATATTATATTAAAAATACCATTCAAATAAATGAACATTATTTAATATTTAAATTTTTGCTAATTAAATTATCCAATTAAATCTATCCAACTATTAGACTAATAATTCAAAAGCCTTACCTATTTAACATTCAGCAAGTTTTTTTTTCTTTTTTTTGTTAAATAATGCAGCCGGGTTTTTTAAACATTATAAAAGTTGATCACACGACAGAAAAGAACATTAAAAATGACTTTA
>JAQSVH010000009.1:2695202-2711182 GCA_029448705.1 Adansonia digitata
TTAAATAATGCAGCCGGGTTTTTTAAACATTATAAAAGTTGATCACACGACAGAAAAGAACATTAAAAATGACTTTACTACAACATCCTACTCACACCGTGACAAAAGTGTCACTCGGTTTTATGCGATGACTCCCGCCAAATAGAAACTTAAACAACCAATGGGAGACAATTCGAAAGCAAAGGCCAATGAACGATCCATGACGTGGCGGAGTCATAAAGAGAATACAAAAATGATTCGGTAGTCGCGCGAGTGAGGTGAACATTGATCGTCGGTTTGTGTAAGGGGCGAGTGAAAAGGGCAAAAAGAAAGGAAAGAAAAAGAAAAAAATGGGAAAGTAAGAGTTGGTGGGTTTCGGATGGCTGATTTTTATTCTCTCTTTCTTTATTTTATTCATTTTATTTTATATTTTTGTTTTTGTGGAGAAGAGAAAACAACGCTTTTTCGCTTCAATCAACAAATAAATAGAAAAAAAAATTAAAAAAAAGAAATATATATATTTTTTTAGAAAATACAGAAAGACATCTTTCGGAGAAAAACTCCCTTTTAGTATTTTTTTTTTTCCTTTTTCCTCCATAAAAAAAGGTAACAGTTTTTTGATTTCTCTGGGAAGGAAGGGGGGGAAGTTTTGTGCTAAAGTGACACATTGTGGTTTGTGACTGAGAATGAGAATTCCGGCGTCGAGGTGGTGCTAACGTGACAGTCGTGGTGATGGAGAAAGACGACTGCTGAATGGAATTCTCTTTCGATGCCGGAATTCCGATGTCTCGAATAGCAGCAGCGGTGACTGAAGGAACCTTGCTTTCACCGTCGTTTAATCAAGGCCTCTTTCTCCCTCTCTCGGTCTTTGTTTATTTCTTTACGCTATTTTATTATTATTATTATTATTATTTCGTTTTTATTTGTGAACACAAGATAAATGCGGTTCACATGTTTTTATTGTCTATTATTTTTCCGATCGTGAATTGTCCGTTTTGCCTCCATTTTTAATGGTTTATTCTGATTTGATCATTGTTAAAAAGCAGTCATTTATTGAGCTAAATTTTTAAAACCAGTCATTTATTAGGTTAAGTTTTAATTTAAAATTATGTAAAATTTTGAATTCAAATAATTAATCTTAAATTCTTATTTGCTTTTCAATTATTGCAAAAAAAAACAGTGCAATTTTGCGGTAATTATGAATTGTTGCAACTTACAGGAAAAAGTTTAAGGTTTTTTTTTTTTAATTTATTTTTAATTTTTAGGATTGAGCTCTATTTGATTATTGTTTTTGCCGCTTACCTTTTAATACTGTCTATTTTTTATAAAAGCAAATGATAGAAAGCAAAATAATGGTTGAAAAATCAAAATTTGATCAAAATACTGCAGTTATTTTAACAATTATAGTTATATACATATATATCATGAATTTCCTTATCAAATAAGGAAGAAAAATGATATTCAAGCAATCTTGTCCCTGTGTCTTTCAATGAATTTGATTTGATCATGCTGAAACCTGAGTTGCATCAATTTTCTGTGTATGAAATTATTAACTGTTCCGTCCTGCAAGTGCAATTGACGTGGTTATAGTCGTTCTAGTTCGTCTTTGATTGCATCTTTTTATCGCAGTTAGATTGGGGGTTATTTGATTCTTAAGGTTGGTTCTTCATTTTCTTCTTGACTGTTTGTGGAATTGCACTTAGGCACTAGTGGCGATAGGTTTAGACTAAATAATCATTTTTCTGTCTTTTGTGCTGAAAATTGCAAGTCAAAATTTGGCATTTTTGCCTGATGTTTTGTCATAAAATTAAGGAGGTTACATGGTTGTGAGAAACTGAATTTACCTCGTATTTTTTAATTTTCTTTTGTCATTTCTTTGAAATTCCTTTAAAGAGAAAACATATGGTCTTTTTATTATTACCTTTTGAAAGTAAGAAGTTGGGGTTGATACTCAAATATAATGCGATTTCTCCTTGTTTACATGTTATATATTATTTATGTGAAACTATGTTCATCATGCAGGAAGAGGTACATATAAGTTAGAGTCATGATTCTCCAATGAGTTCATTTGATTTGTGATTGACTTACAAGAGAAGAAAATATAAACTTTTTATCTTATTTTCCATGTCCTTTAGACCTACCTGCGCAGCTTCCTATTTTGTTGTTTTCAACATCTTGGCCTACTTTTTGGAAATGTAAAGAAAAAAGGGAGAAGGGATTAAGGGAGAAGTGTGAGGAGAAGAGGGGCACAAAGTGGGTAAGGTTCCTTTTGCTTGGATTTAAAAGTGATAAAAGTAAAGGAAACAGTAGGTTCCTGTAGTGACAATGAAATGAAGTGATTTATATGCGTTAAAATGAAAGAGTAATCAAAGAGCAATTTTGTCTTTACAACGAAAAACTTTTAATGAGGGATTCAAGCCCTCAAACTTGGATGGCGTAAGTGGAGAGTTGGAGATTTCTGATTTACCTCTGAATCTTTTTTTTTTTTATTATTAAAATGTTTCGAAACAAAGGAAAGGCATAAATCAGAGCTACTACATGTGATTGTCAGGATCATATTAGCACTTCAGGTATAATTGTATTGTTGCTCATGTCATGTAGCTTGTACATGGAATGTCCATGTTAAAAATATAATTTTAACATGGAGAATCCATATAAACTACTAGACATTATAGTTTAAGTCTGAGGTACCAGAATGGTGGAGAAGAAAAGCTCGTCTTTGTCTCTTAAGTTAACCTAATATTCTGTTTTCTAGTAGCATTTTCTTGAAAAGGGATTCATTACTTTAATGATTTTACTTCAAGTTAGCCTCTTTTGACCTATGAAATATTTTATATTTTCTATTTTTCAGCTATCTTGTACAGGATGCAACTTTGAGCACTGTATTGATTGTACTGGACACATATTTCTAAGAGAAAGTATATTTCATTGAATACAATATTGCTATGTTTGTTTGTTTTTAAAAATTTCTGAAACGAGCATAGTTGATCTTTATGCTTACTTCAAATGCTGAGTTCTCAAAAGTCAAAATTTCTCTTCTTGGTGTAAGCATTCTCTAGTTGCTTTGAGACCAGTTGGGATCTTGAAAAGGAGGAAAAAAAAACATAGAAGTTTTCTAACGGTCTTTTGTCGAGGCCTTATGAAAAATAGAATTGCTTTTTTTTTTTTTTGGTAGAATTATTCAGCCATCACTGCAGAGGCATGCAAAAGTCAAAAACAAGATTTCATACTGCTGTTTATCAGTAGCTTATTGTTAAAGAGATGTTCTTCCCATCCCAATTATTTCATGTAATTCTCAAATGGTTGCACTTTGATGCTTTCGCTGTTAGAACATCAAATGAGTCTATTTTAAAAGCAAGGGATAATTTTATGATAATTCAAATCTAATATAAATCTAAGTTTAAAGAGTGTTTTATGTTCTACAAAATTTGTTTACTAATTGAAAATTTCCAACAGCCTTTCGTTGTTCTTTGATTCCATTTTGTGATATATTTTCTAAACCTAGTCATTTAATATTATTTCAGATGCTATGTGGCAAATTGACTTGAGATCCAGTGAAACAATGGAACCTGGTCCCTACCCTGAGCGTCCTGGAGAACCAGATTGTTCTTATTATATCAGGACAGGCATTTGTGGATTTGGGGCAGCATGTCATTTTAATCACCCTCGTAACCGAAAGCTGGTATTAGGCAATTGCTTATTTGGACAATTCTTATGAATTCAGAGTTAATGCTTTATGCGTGAGATATTATTGGTCCAATGTGAAAGAGCTTCTTAATTTGATCCATTTTTCAAGCCTTTATTATCATCATCATCATCATCATCATTGACATAATATAGGCAGTTGAAGGTGTAGACATGTAAAATTTTACGCATCATTCCACTTTAATTTTGTCCTACTACTAGTTTGAGTTTTATATCAATTTTCATTTGAAATTTTTATTTAGATTATGTCAAATTCCAGGCTATTGCTGCTGCAAGGATGAAAGGAGAGTTTCCAGAAAGAGTAGGACAACCTGAATGTCAGGCATGTATTTATTCCTTGGTTTCTCATAGCTGCTTTTACATATATGCTTTACAATTTGCAATGTATAATCAACAAGAATATTCTACTTTTGTCTACATAAAAGAGGAAATTCATTTTAGTTGTTGTGTTTGGAGATTTTACTCATCAAAATGATGGGTCAAAACATTTTAATGCTTTAGTTAAAAGCAAATGTTCCAGATTGATGCAGATATTTCTCAATGAATTCAATATGCTGTTAGTGGTGACTTCTTTTGGATTTGACAGTTGGAGTCGTTTGTTTTGCTGCTTGGAATTTGTTCACATCTATATGAATGATGCACTAAAATTAGAGGATTGTTCCTTCTAATTTGAAAGCTTTTCATGATCAAACAAGGATTATTTTCAGGTTTAGAAAGAAATACTGCTGGATTAGAGCAGAGTGAGCTTCATTTAATTGTAGGTTCAAAGAAAATTTATTGAAAACAATAGTGTCAGCAAAACAGATTATTGATTATAAGGGTTTCTATTACTTTGTAAATGGTCTCTTCCTCCCCTGTCCCTGCTTTTGCCTCAAAAAGTTCTTGCCATGGGCAATTCATAAGGACAGATCCAGTCCTGTCTTGATCCAAGTATAAGAAAGTAAACAAATAAAGAAACTAAGAAGATGGAAATATGCTAATAATTTGGCTTGGGAAAAGGTTTGCTTTTCTTTCTAGTGGTTTGAATAGCAATCAAACTTTAGAGTAACTCTCAGCTTGACTAGCTTATTGGCTTCTTCTAATAATTGCTTTATTCTTTTATGTTATTTTCACACTTCCTTTTCTAGGAAGGCAAGATAGCATTGATTCCTGCTTTTATTGCCTTAGAAGCTAAAGTGAAATCTTGACAGAAGCTACTCTTTTGGTTTTACTGCCCATATCAGATATGGGACTCTTATCTTTTTCATTTTCATGTATGTTTGGATCAGACAATTGACATTTTGCTTTTGACTGCCCTGCAGTACTACCTGAAAACAGGAACGTGCAGATTTGGAGCTACATGCAAGTTTCATCATCCTAGAGACAAAGCTGGGATAGCTGGGAGAGTTTCCTTAAATATTTTGGGCTATCCTCTTCGCCCGGTTCGGATTTCATTTTTTTTCCCTTTTACTGCTTATAATACAAATACAATTTATATAAGATACAAATTTAAGTCAGTATTCAATTCTCTTCCTGTTTCATTTTTATTTGTTCCTTTGTCTTCTTAAAACAAAAATTTATGATTTTTTAATTGTACCAGGTTAGCAAAAATGTGAAATTGATGCCATGACCATCCAGTTAAGCTTGTTCAATTGTATAGTCAAACGGACTGAATGTGAATTGGTTTATCATTTAGATCTGATATGAAAAATACACAGCAACGGGCAATTAGAATTATAAAGTAAAATGTTTATTGCTTGCTATGACTTAAAGGGAACCTTTCCTCTTTTTAGTTTGAGTTATGAATTTGTTTTTAACTTTTAATATGGATTCCATAAACAAAAATGCTGCTGAATTTTGGACCATTGGTGGCCTTAAGGATGAGGTTGAATTGTTGTACAAGTTTGGGCGCAAGCTGTATTCCTTGACTGATTAGTTTCTAACATGTGTTTTTTTTTTTTTTTTTTGGTTATCAGTGTTTCATAAGCTGAACTTGTTTTCCTTCAACTTTTTCCTTAACGCAGAATGAGATGGAGTGTGCTTATTATTTAAGAACTGGACAGTGCAAGTTTGGGAGCACTTGTAAATTTCACCATCCTCAGCCAGCGAATATGATGGTTTCTTTGCGTGGCTCTCCTATTTATCCAACTGTCCCATCTCCAACCACTCCTGGTCAGCAGTCATTTCCTGGAGGGCTGACAAGTTGGTCAAGAGCATCTTTTATTCCCAGCTCCCGCTGGCAAGGTCCTTCAGGTTATGCACCTTTGATTTTACCCCAAGGGATGGTATCAGTTCCAGGCTGGAATGCTTACAATGTAAGCTTTTCCTTAGCTTGTTACTAAGACCGTAATCATTAAGCATGCCTGTTTAGTGTTTACCTGTGTTTGGACAACATTAGGGGTGACAAGTGATGCAACTTATGAGAATTATAGTCGTCAATATGCTAATACTTTGTGTTTGAAAGATGATTATATTTCTCAATTGAAGTGCTCTAATATTTTCAGAGAAGCATTATCAACCTTCTTCCTTCAAGGTTTTTTTATGGTTGACCACCATTTTTCGTTTGTTGGGCCTGGATGAAATACATTTGGAGCAGGCTATAATGGTGCAATTTCAACCCGTGATTCCTTTTTGCCCTTGAAAGAGGCCAGCTTGTTCTTAGCTTGGTTATGGTTGCACAGGGCTAATAGTTGATGAGCTTTATTTGATGAAGCTAATGTCCAAAAGCCACAGAAACAGTAGTTTTGTGATGCTTGTTATTAATATGAAATTAGAAACTATTGGTTAAGGGAGCCTAGAATTAAGTCTGAAGGAACTTGGCTAAAGCCTTGGAGATCACAAGTACACTGTAGCGGTGCTGTTGCTACTGGTAGTGGAGTTGTATTGCTTTTTATTGTTGGATACACTTATGGCTGGCTGATAATGTGCTTGGGCAAGTACGGTTTGCTGCAGATTTGGTTGATTTTCTGAAGGAAACTATTCAGGCCTAAAAGTTAAACATGATCCATCTATTTTTTATCATTCTTATTAGTAGTTTTTATGGTTTAGAATCAAATAAGTGCATCAAACTCCAGGTCGACTCCTATCAGAAGGTCATTTGGGTTGGAATTTAACTCTTAATCCAAATCATTTCATATTCTGGTTTTACCAGTTTGGTTTTTGGTAAAAGCAAACTTGAAGTCCAGAAGTTTCTTTTAAAACTATATATGTAATTGTTGGACAATTTCGAAATGAGAGCAAAATTGAATCAGTAATTTTGAAGCTTAACTTATTTGATTAGCTGCTTCTTCTATAAAAGCTGCAAGTCTTATCTTCTTCTGAATACATTACCAACTGTATGCTATAAACCAGAAGCTGTCCACAAATGTACTTCAATTGAAGAACAAATGTTTTATGGTAATGTTACAGCTGTGGCTATCTTTGGAGCTGAGTTTTTGCTAGTGGTTTGGTTCAAATGGTTTGATGGCATCTCTGACTTTGTAACAGTATCAAAATGCCTGAGAGCATACATCTACTCTCTGTTTATTACTTATTGCTGTTTTCATTTAGTTATACAGAACTATCTTACCTGGATTCGCGGTTGAGTGTTTGATTCGGTTATGTGTCTAATATGCATATGGTCATATATTTGGAGAATCTTACCCTTAAACCTATGCCTGAGTATGTGTTGGAAAGGTGTTGGATGCAGATACTTTAGGAAAATAAATAGTTCGTGTACCATAGATACAGAATTTGATTATGTAAGTTGATTTTCACCTTAACTAGCAAGCATCTATGCACGTGTAACTTGCAATCTTTGAGAAGTGCTACCATTTATTCTCCAAAAATATATAAATAAATAAAAAGAGAAGTGCTACCATATTTCTTATACTTTTTCTTTCTTCAGGGTCAATTGGCCTCTTCAGAGAACCTGCAGACAACTGGAAATAATCAAATATACGGAGCCTCTCGCCATAATGAAACAGCGACTGCAGGATCTCAAGCGTCCTTTTCTCAATTTCGTTCTGGCTCTGTCCCTGTAGGCTATTATGCATTGCAGATGGAGAATGTATTTCCCGAGAGACCTGGCCAGCCTGAGTGCCAATTTTACATGAAGACTGGAGATTGTAAATTTGGTGCAGGTTGTAGGTTTCATCACCCAAGAGAGAGAGTTCTTGCTGCTCCTGATTGTGTTTTGAGTCCTATAGGCCTTCCTTTACGTCCGGTGAGTTATGTATATAGTGGTAACTCTATCTTTCAGTTTATTTTCTGCATTTTGATCTTTTCAAATAATTGCAGCTGTTTATGAAAAGCCTAGTCTTAATGCCACTTAAAAGTATGTCATTATCTACCATTTACTTACACGTTCTTTTCTTCCTGAAACCTTGGCTTCCTAATTGTTGGGTTTTATTTGCAGCCCAAGCTAATAAATTCTTTTATGTTAACAATGGATATTTTCCTTGATAGTTTTGCTGGCAGATTGATCATTTTGTTGTTTCCATACTAAATTTTAAATTAGAGTATGAGGAATTAGAATAAAGAATAAGTTGCTCTGTATTTAGGACAAAGGATGAATCTCCTTGCGTGTTTATTGGGTTTAGCAAATAAGGATTTTAGGGGTTATGTTTGTCGACCGAAGGGTCTAATTCTATTAGGCATTGGTTGAGTTTGATTGTGAAAAGTGTTGGAATCTAGAATTAGGTCGCCACAAATTTCTTCAGCTATTTTACCAATAGAGTTTATTGGCCGAATTGAAGATAGGAGTTGCTTGTGCCATCAATTCTAGGATTTTATGGTTTAGAAGAGCTGCGAAATCATTCTTGTTCTGCAGAGTTAATGAGAGCACAATGAGGACTCTCTCCTGATTCATGTAAAATAAATAAAATCTTACCCTGTTATAGCTATTTTCTGTTAAATTTTTATGATGCACTAACAAGGCATGGAGGAAAAAGCATTGGAGTAGGAAATTATGTTATATCTATTTTGACATAAGTTGTTTTTTTTTTTAATTTTTTTGGGTATTTCTAAATTCAAATTTAGGGTTAGTTTGTGTCTGTATGTTTGTTTCTCTATTAGAGGTGCCATGGACCGGGCCGGGTTTGGGCTAAGCTTAAGTATAGTATCAACAACATATATGCTTGCCTAAGCCTGGCTCATAATATGGCCCTCAAATTTTGCTCAGAGCCGCCCATTATGGCTAGATTAGGCTTGTTTAGACCTGTCTATATTATATATATTCTATAAAAATAAGTTTTTTAATTTAATACTTAGTAATTTAATTTTTTTTTATTTTATGTTAGGTTTTAAAATATTGATAAGTTAATATATTTTTTAATGTTACGGTATAATATTATATATATTTATTCTATATATTAAAGTACCTCATATATATAAATATCAAAATAATGTATATTATATAATAAAAAAGGGTTGGGCCGAACCATAAATGTTAGAACCAAAAGGCTTCATTTTGATGCCTAAGCCCATTTTCCGAGCCTAATATTTTTGTCCTAACCTTCCCAAATGTAGAGCTTGAGTTGGTTGTCCGGCCCTTGGATAAGGATATTCTCTATTGCTAATTTGGGCAAGTTGGATGCCATAATGTAGAGATTAGATTCTCTTTCTCTAGTTTCTAATTCTTTCCTCCGTTTTCTCTATTTTTGTTCCTCTTTCATCTTGCATCAAATTAATAACTTGTACCATTTTTGAAAATTACTCAATACTTTTCAATAAATCAGTTAATCGGTGTTATCTCACATTGTTAATTTTTAAATTTTTTATGGTTTTATATTCAAGATGAACGCTTGCATCTACTATCAATTGATTTTAGGTTTGCTGCTTAACATGGAATTAGACCTCAGGTGTCGTCTGGTCTTCTTGTTTGTTACCTCATGTGAGGTTCTCCACATGTAGGCCTTTTGTCGAGCTACACATGAGGAGGGTGTTAAGTAGTGTTATCTCATATCTCTTAAGTATTGGATTTTTTGTGAATTTATATTCAAGTTGGATCTTGAGACTTGTTTTCAATTGATATTACGTTAGATGTTTAACAAAGAAAACTAGATTTAGGTTTTATCACTTTATCTTATTAAAATGTTTTAAAAAAATAAATCTGGATTTTGGCCATTTAATTTATAGAAAGAATAAGAACTATAGCTGTAATGTGTGTGTGTATATATATATATATATATATATATGTGAATAGCTTAGTCTATACCATTCTAAATATTTTTTTTTGGTCCTTTTTAGCAGAAACCTAGAGCAAATTAAAAGAATTACAAAGAAAAAAAAAAAGGCTAGTTCAAAGGGGCACAAAAGCTAAATACATGCACTTAAGACTTATCTAGAATCTTCTTCTTGCCATTTCAGTCATCCTCAACAATTCTTTCTTTGATCAAAGGCACCAAATTTTTACCAAATCAAGAATAATTGCCCCTTTTTTTGTCTGAAACCAGTGAAAGAAGGCAGAAAGAAGGTTGCAATGTCAAAAAAAGAATTGGGGGTACAATGAAGCTGATTTCTAGTCTATTTAGTCGTCCTTATTTTTTCCTTTCCTGTCTTGATCCTCTCTTTCTCTATCTTCTGAGACCAAAATGCTTCCTTCTTATGCCTCTTTGTTTTTGGTCAGTTGGTGGATTGGAAACTTTGGTCTCACTGAACCTAGCAATAACCCATTGTTGTCTTTGCTGTTCACTTTCTTTTTTCTTAGTCTCAATAACTAGTTCCATACCAGGCACATATTCTGCACCCAAATCTAGGTCGTGTCAACATGGGTTTAGTGCCCAAATATGTCGAATCTATAGAACAAAACTATTAACTGATCTATTCATCAGAGAGGGGAAGCAAAGATTGTAACATAAAAAATCTCAGCATTGCAATTGATTGGCGCAATTAAATTTAAGTTATACAAGTGATACTATCTGATTAGTATAGAGCAAGATAAGCATAGCTGGGTGCAGTCATAGTCGATGAAGTTAAATTCTTCAAAGGTCAGTGTCATAGCAATTTTCATAGGAATATTGATAGTACCCTAAACTCCATTGGGAACCCAAAGACAGAGGCTAAATAAAAAGAAGTTCATATACAAGCTTTATGGGGATCCTATGCTAAAACTTACTCTTTGTTCTTTTTTGTTGCAAAGTTTACGGTTTTAAGTTTAAGGATTAAGCCCAACGGCTTCTGCAAAAAGGAAATTGAAATAACCTTGTTCCTAATCATCTCATCTATTATATCAACTTGAAGCTAAAGACAATATTCTTGAGATGTCACTACAAATATGTGGACTACTATTTTGCCATTGGGGGGGCTAATGCTTGGATCTTGTTAAGTGGGGTTATCCCACGTTTAGTTTTAGATTTTTTGTGGTCTTATATTCAAGTTGGGCTCCTCCACCTTTTATTAGTTAGTTTTAAGTTGGATGCTTAACATGCTATTAGAGCCCTCGTGTGTTTTGTTCTTGTCTATTATCCCATGTGAGTTGTCCACGTGCAGGTCTTCATCGAGCTATATGCATGGAGTGTTAAGTGGTATTATCCCACATCTATTAAATCTTGAATTTCTTGTGGTTTTATATTCAAGTTGGGCCCCTCTGCCTGCATATTTGTTTTAGGTTGAATGCTTAACATTTTTAAATTGGAAAAATAATATCAACCATGTAACATGGCCTTAGGTATTGGTATTGTTGACTTGCATGTGTTGACGTGTTTTACTTGTCTTTTGCTTAAAATTTTGGACTCGCAGAGTCGACTAAAAAGATCCAAAAATTTGATACGGATACTTGGGTATGTCTTATAAAAATATTTTAAATAAAGATAAATAAATGCAAATAGTGAAACACCATATATAAATACGTTTATTTAGTTTTATATTTATTCATATTATTCTAGGTAAATTATTCACATTTAAATATGTTTTTTAGTTAATTAATTTTATTAAAAATATTTTTTATACCATTGTAATCATATTTAAATAAAATGATCTTTATAAATTAATTCCTTTTGCCAATAGTACTCTAATACTAGCCAGTTACATCTTAATTTCTATGTACTACCTCACTTCAGTTCAAACAATCTAGAGAACTAATGTTGTCGTTCAAGAGAAGCTGAGTATTCAGGATCAAAGATTTAGAGAAAAGTCGGAAGGGGATAAGACAGTGAACATATGGATCAAAGCATAGAAACGGTAGACTAAACTTCTTCTTCCTCCTCCAATTGTTGTGGTCACAAGGGCTGTGTTGACTTTTGTGGTGAAGTGTTCACTTTTATGATGAAGTGTCGAACACATTCTTTGACCTATCCTACTGGTGAAGAATTAGACGCGAGTACTACAACCATTAATAAAGAGTCCATGTAAAAGAGCAAATCAGTTTTCAGAATTTCAATTTTGTTATACTATCTTTTATAATATTATCATAAAATATATCCACGTATCAGTATCCAATTTTCAAACTCTTCTTAACCTACTCCACTTGTTGAAAATTTGGATGAAAGGGGAATCGTACCCTTGGAAAGATATGCCTAGCAGATACCTATATCTAGGTCCATGTTACATAAGTTACAAGGTTAGCTTTCAAGTTAACTTTCTCATTTCATTCTTTGTTATTGTGTCCTGATTTGTTATGGTAGGGAGCTTTGTCTTGCGCACTCTTTTTCAGCTTTCATGTTGTTTAGATTATATGTCACTTTTAGATTTTTACTATTTTGACATTTTTATTTTCATTTTTAATTACCAAACTTAAAATCTTTTGGTTATCCATTATCCATCTTACGTATTGATTATGCTTTGAGTTTCGCTTTTTTTCTCGTCAGTTTGTCTTGCAATACTATTATTACCATTGATTTTATGGTGCATGTGGGTAATTATGATGAGAAGTTCCCTACTATATGCAGAAATGCTTTTATCCATGTTTCTAGTTTTATTCTTTTGTGGTACATTATTGACATTGCTACTTTTGCATTTTAACAGGGAGAACCTCTCTGCATCTTCTATTCTCGATATGGAATTTGCAAGTTTGGTCCAAGTTGCAAGTTTAACCATCCTATGGGAATTTTCACATTCAATTACTCTGCATCATCTCCATCGGATGCCCGAGTTCACCATTTCTTGGGGTCTTCTTCAGGAATTGCTGGGTTAAAACTTTCGTCGGAGGGGCTTGTTGAGGCAGGCTTTACAAAGCCCATGCGACTTTCACTGTCAGAGAGTAGACAATTGTCTTCCAGTGATGACAGTATTGATACAGAGGAATAAATACTGTAACAAGATATGGGTTGATTACATTCGACAATCTTTTGGTGGACAAGGAAGAATAATTTGTAAATTCATTTCCCATTGTTGGAGATGTTCAGAGTTCGTGTCATGCCAATTCTGTTCTTTTAGCAAAATATGAAATTCAATCGACAGTTGCATCGTCTGAATTGCATTGTATCTGAAAATGATGTCATACCCATCGTGAACAGTTCATCTGTCCCAAATCTCTTTTTTCCTCCTGATTTTTGTGTAATGTATCTTTCACGGTATGTTATACAAGGCATTCCTTTTGCAGTTTTTAAGCCTCTGCCCAATTTTCTGGTGGATCTTCATCTAGCTGCTCTATTTAAGATTTCCACTAAACTCACGCTTTCTACTACTGGTTGAGTACTTTTCTGCTACACTGCTTTGTTTGTACACGATAGCTTCACCATTCATATCACAATTCTTCCTTGTCTCCTTTTTCTTCTCAGACCTCGCATCTGCAGACATTTCTTAATATCAGCCCTGTTTCTTGAAGTAATTGTTACTATAGTCCCTAATATCGAACAATCTTTTGAATGATTCCAAGAGTTGCTTCTTGCATTGATAATTTTGTTCTTCCTAATTATATATGAAATAAATTATCAAGCAGAAGTAGACATTTGATTCTCCCGCAAAAGAAGTGGAAAACAGTTTTATTTTTATCTATATTCTTGTTAGGTGAATTCATCGAAATCTTTGCTTCCAGATATCTTACTTCATGATGAATGATTCACTCAAAATGAATTGGTAAGTCACTCTAACGGAATGTCATGTTTTATTGGATTAGTTTATGTTTACCATTCACCACACTCTTGCGCTTGCAGGAAGCTTTAAAGAATGATGGAGCATCTTCAGAATAGTGCTCAATTAAATATTCCAGATTTCCATCAAATATCATTGACAAATATCGTATCAGGTATATTTGTGTTTTTATTTATTTATTTTTTTCTTCTATTTAATGGGAAATGAGTTCTGCAATTATTGGAGATTTCACTAGTTTAAGATAGATGTAAGAAGGTTTTTGGCCTATCAGTTGTGCTTAATCCCAATTTTAGATGTGTCCTGGTGATTCATATGCCTCTTGGCATTCATGACCAATTGATTCAACGTAATAATGGAAAATCTGATGGCTTTGCTCTGAGCTGTGACATATCCTTATTGCATAAAGAAGTTAGGGTCATGAAGATTATAGAAGTTTATAGGTTGCAGGGGCTGGTTTTGGTATCTTAGTTTTTTAGGTTTGTATGAGTATGTGCTTATTTTGTTTTATATGAAATGATGCAGTGATATGTTGGTGAAATATTTTTCGTTTGGATGATGCATGCATATTCTTTAATCTAATGATTGTAGATTCAAGGATAACAGGGACCAATTGTTGAGAAATCAAATAAAGCTCATAATATCAAAGCTCAGCTTATGATCTCAAGAGGAGCAGCCAGCCCTCCATAGTGTTTGCTTTTCTTACTCATTCCTATTTGTACTTTAATGATTACTCTGTCTTGTGTTTTGTTTGATGAGTGGATCTTAGTCGATCAGTGTTTGGCTGGAGAGGAGACATATTTACCATTTTAGTATTCGTTCGTTATTCGTAAACTTTAAATGCTAAAATTCCTGAGTATGCTTGGGATTAGGAACTTATTTTACTTACAATTCTTTTTATTATAATCCTGTAATTATCTAATCACAACATATAGGGATTCAATATTTAGAAGCATAGTTTTCACATAATATTTTCATTTATATTGCATAATTAGAATTATAATTGATTAATTGTAGGTGATATGCACACCAGGATTTGCAGAAAACCCTCGTCAAAGTTAAGCTAATAAAATGATTTAGGATCGAACACAGACAAAATAGGCTAAGGCCAAGTGCAGACACGACCGAAGCAGTTTAGTTTATTTATATCATATTTCTGTTTTTGGGTTTTATGTCTCACTTTTTGGGCCATTTTCTTTCTTTATTCTTTTAGTTATTCCTTTGGCACTTTTGGATTTCCAAAGATTGTAGATTTTTTGTTTTATTTTTGCCTTTTGGGCTTTAAAGTATTGTGGGTGAAGAAATTTAGGACTTTGGGCTTTTTTTCACTTCTCCCCAATTCATTCTTTCTTTCTAATACCTTCTAACAAAGTATTGTAATTTTGAAATTAATTAATAAAAAATTATCAAGTTTCCAATTAATTTGCATTTTCTAGAAAAGAAAAAAAGGAAAGTAAAGAAAACAAAGAAAGAAAATTTTGTGTACATAGACCTGCTCGACTTGGATTACTATTTTAATTGTAAAAAAAATTTAATTATTTACATTTAATTGTAAATATATAAAAATAGTATTTTAATATCATAATATTATTATGAGTGGTAAAATTAATTTTCAGGTTGGCTTGGGTCTAAGTTGATTCAAACTTGAATAAAAGAACTTCGAAAAATTCAAGTTGTAATTTGGTCCACGAACACAATAAAAATTTAAAGATTTCAGCCTAAAATATATGATAAACAATAATTTCGATACAAAAGATACTCTAAGTTTATCTCGGTGGCGATTTTTTCTTTTCATTTAAATCTTCAAAAAGCATTGAAGATCAATAACTACGATCGAAAGAATGGAGAAAATAAAATGAACCAAGCGTATAATGTAAAGATATCATACCAAAATTGAGTACAAATGGTTAATAATATTCATGCATCTTAAAAAAGAAACAAAAAGGCCCTTGAAACAACAAATTGAAAACAATTAATGGGTTAAAAATTCACAAAAGATACATAAAATCATGAAAAGCTATGTAGTGTTAAGAATTTAAGCTACATAATTGATAAGCTAAACAATCCCAGTAAGGTGCGGGAATACAAGTAAAACAACATGTGAGAGTATCCAGTAAAATTCACCAATTACCTATGATTTTTAATTAAAAAAATAAAGCTACGAACATCCCTCACAAACATTTGTAGCTTTGCATTTATAAAGCTAAAAGCCTCCAACAAACATATCTAGCTTTAGCACAAACAAAGCTACAAATTCTCTAACAAAATATTCATAACTTTTACACGAAAACTAAAAAACCATCTTCTCA